>JAXCMG010000173.1:145335-155663 GCA_034642415.1 Podarcis siculus
TCTTCTTCTTCTTCTTCTTCTTCTTCTTCTTCTTCTTCTTCTTCTTCTTTGGCATTTGGTGATTCAGATAATAGTCTTTGTGGGGAACCATAAGGATTTCTGGGGGGATCAGGACCTCCAGAAACACAGGGAACAAGTTAAAATGGCAGAAAGGCACAGAGGGACATAGAAAACAAAACAACAAAAAAATTAAGGCTGCTGCTGCTGCTGCTGCCACCACCAACACATTTTGGGGAGATGGGAAGGATGAAAAACCTTTGTGCGATCCTGATAGGTTGCAAGTTACAGTACAGTAATGCTGGCAGAATTTGGGGGTTAAGATAAGTGTTTTCTTTCAGCCAGAGATGTTTGCCAATGGATTAATAACTCAACAATCTGGGGCTTAGCCCTGACTCAGAGTAAACCCTGCCTATTCATCAAGCTGATCTCTCTCGATGCCTGTTTCTTTATCTGCACAATCAGTGCAATAAACAGATAGCTTATCCATGGGTGTTTTCCGATGGTTAAAAAGATCACTGTCACCACCTCCCAGAGCTTTTATTAATGGGCAGCCAGGCCAAAATGGGCCATTTCAACACGTGGACAGCTCAAAAATTCAAGCCGTGCAAAAGTTGATGTGAAAAACGACTGCTTAACAATATGAGGTGTAAATTGGTGCCTGAAATTATCATCAAAGGACAAAATTATTGAAGCTGAGCTTTGGAAAGTCTATCTAGGTTTATCTCTTCAGTGAGAGCAAGAACGTATTGATCTCAAAGAAGCGCTGGGGAAGTAGAAGTTTTCAGCTTTCCTAAAATCTCTCTTCTCTCTACACGTCTCTCCTTATTGGCAAGGAAACAAACGGTTGCTGTTTTCAATTTCTTTGAAGAACATCACAAGTGCATTCTAAGGGCAGCGGTGCCCAAACTTTTTCCAAAGAGGGCCAGATTTGATGAAGTGAAGGGCCGTGAGGGCCGACCAAAGTTGTTAACCTTTTCTTAGCATTGAAGGTGTTGAGCTTTTTTTTAGGGTTGAAGTTGTTGAGGAATTAAACCAACCAGTGGGCCGGATTAGGCCCCTGAAATGAACTTTGGACATGCCAGTTCTAGGGGGTTAAGATACTGCTCAGGAGCTGCTTTCAAACAACTTGGGTAGCTTCAGCAAACAGAGGTTATTTTCTCCTGCTTTCTTTCAAAGGATCATAAAATCACAGGCAGTCCCATCCTCTCTCTCTCTCTCTCTCTCTCTCTCTCTCTCTCTCTGTGTGTGTGTGTGTGTGTATGTATGTGTGTATCACACGGAGCTGTTGAAAATGTGTCTTTGGGGATTAGCCAGACTTACCTTTTGCCCTGCTCCGGCCATGTAAGCTTGGGGCAATATTGTTCCACAAAACTACTACCTGGAAGGTGAGACAGCTGGTATGACAAAAAAGGGCATGTCTTTCTCCTCCCTACTACATGGCTGGAAAAGGCATTGAGGTGTCTGTGCATGTGTGAAGCAGAGCAAAAGCATGGCAGATTTGGAGTTGTGAAGAGAGGCTGAATTTTAGACTCTCAAAGCTGACATCATCTTGGGAATTGTCCGTCTTCCCCCACAAATCTGGTGGGAAGCAGTAAATTTTTGGGACATCTGGTTAGAGTTAAGGTGCATCTCCATTTATGATCGTCTTGTAGAAATAATACCATATTATCACAATTTGGTGACAGCAGTCACGAAATTAAAAGACGCCTGCTTCCTGGGAGAAAAGCAATGACAAACCTAGACAGCATCTTAAAAAGCAGAGACATCACCTTGCCAACAAAGATCCATATATATATAAAAAAAAGGTTTGGTTTTCCCTGTAGTGATGTATGGAAGTGAGAGCTGGACCATAAAGAAGGCTGATCGCCATAGAATTGATGCTTTTGAATTATGGTGCTGGAGGAGACTCTTGGGAGTCCCATGGACTGCAAGAAGATCAAACCTCTCCATTCTTAAGGAAATCAGCCTGGAGTGCTCACTGGAAGGACAGATCCTGAAGCTGAGGCTCCAATACTTGGGCCAACTCATGAGAAGAGAAGACTCCCTGGAAAAGACCCTGATGCTGGGAAAGATGGAGGGCACAAGGAGAAGGGGACGACAGAGGACGAGATGGTTGGACAGTGTTCTTGAAGCTACCAGCATGAGTTTGACCAAACTGCAGGAGGCAGTGGAAGACAGGAGGGCCTGGCGTGCTCTGGTCCACGGGGTCACGAAGAGTCGGGCACGACTAAACGACTAAACAACAACATCACAAGAATGCCACAAGCCCCGTGACCTCATTTCAAGGTAGCAGAACCTGGCCTCACAGCTGGTGTACCCCTTGAGTTCTCAGCCCTCAGAGATCTGGAGTGAGCATAACAGTATGCCATTCTACAAAGTAAATATAACCTAATTTAATGGTATTTTAATAGTATATTACACACACTCTTGTCCATTGTGTCAAGGTTTTTATTTTTTATTTGTGTCCCTTCTATCATAACTTACTCTGAGACATTATATGTCGTAAGCAACTAATTAATGTAATAAATAATAATACAAGCATCACTCGCATATTATGGTCTGTCACACCTGCTGTTTTATTTTGTTCTGTCTGCCTTTTGGGACTCATCAAAGCAGCAGTTTTTGGTTTTGTAAAAGGCGGAACGATGCTTTTGCCATACTGCTGCAATGCCCTCTTCTGGCTCAGTAGAGCAGCACCATAAATTTACTGTTTTTACCTGTTCGGTATGCCAAACTGCAAAAAAACGCAAGGGCACATCCTCACACCTGAAAAGGCACATTTTTCAAATCCATGAGGGCTATCCCATTTCTTCACAGTCCCCACATATTGCTGTACCAGAACCAAATATTTGTCCCATTAGTGCATCAGAGCTAAAGTCATGTTGCTCATTTTATTTTTATACATATATAATTTTTATTGGGTTTTGCACGTTTTCCAAACAGCCCATCTTATACAGTATAACAAACCTTTGGCTATCACAGCCTAGGACTTCTGTCAACCTCGACTAATGTTTTTCTAACCTTCTTTTGGATTTTGCTTTCTTTTTTTTTAATAGATATTGCTATAAAATCCAAATCCTAAATAAACTCCTTCTTGGTCCTTTTTTTTGCAATAATTCATATAGTTCTCCTTAGAAAAATTCTTGCAACCCTAAAAGCGATGTCAATTGATTACAATTGTCTTTCAGATATATCATAATTTTCTTCCAATCTTTCAGGAAAGTCTGGTCTTGCTGGTTCCAAATTTTCCCAGTTTATTTCACCAACTTGGCATAGTCCATCAGTTTCATCTGCCACTCTTTAGTTGGTAGTTCTTCTTGCTTCCAGCGCTGGGCTAATAGTATTCTTGCTGCAGTTGTCGCATATAAAAACAATTTTTTATCATGCTTGTAAATCTCTGTACCTACTATGCCAAGTAAAAGGGCTTCTGGGTTTTTTGCAAATGTATATTTCAACATTTTAAAAATCTCATTATAAATCATTTCCCAAAAGTCCTTTACTTTCTTACATTCCCACCACATATGGTAAAAAGTACCTTCTTTTTCCTTAAATTTCCAGCATTTGTTATTTGTTTTGTACATGTTGCTCATTTTAAAAACCCTGCCCAAGGACCCTTTCGCAAGCAGCCCCATAAAACCCACTGACGCTTCCTTCTATCACTAATTCCAGTGGAAATAAGAAAAAGGCAACCCTCTCTGCTTGCCCCTCTATTTTTTTCATGCATTTTCATCTTGTGTAATTAGAAGCGTTGAATAAACAGCGAGATAAAATCTCAGCTGAAACGATACCCAAGTTTTGTATTCCATCACCTAGCTACTCCCAAGTTTCTGTTAACCAGCAAATTTCTGTCAGCAACTGTTATATTGGACGCAATCTTAGCTCTTCAGCTAGAGCGGGCAGTTAGGCGTACTCACTGAGAAGAATTTACAGCTGTGTTGCCATGAGAACCTACAGAAAAGTCCTATGAACTTTAAAAGATATTCCTCTTAATACCCTGTTTAACCTGTGAAGTGTTTATCATGTCTCACCAATGGTCTAATGTCTAATTTAGTCAGCGTCTAATGCAGTCAGCATTACAATCAGGAAATTTTTCTTTTCTTTTGAGGGAAAGAATGACATGCTTGGATCTGACCTATAATAATAAGCAGTCACGAAATTAAAAGACGCCTGCTTCTTGGGAGGGAAGCAATGACAAACCTAGACAACATCTTAAAAAGCAGAGACATCACCTTGCCAACAAAGGTCCGCATAGTTCAAGCTATGGTTTTCCCAGTAGTGATGTATGGAAGTGAGAGCTGAACCATAATGAAGGCTGATTGCTGAAGAATTGATGCTTTTGAATTATGGTGCTGGAGGAGACTCTTGAGAGTCCCATGGACTGCAAGAAGATCAAACCTCTCCATTCTGAAGGAAATCAGCCATGAGTGCTCACTGGAAGGACAGATCGTGACGCTGAGGCTCCAATGCTTTGGCCAGCTCATGAGAAGAATCCCTGGAAAAGACCCTGATGTTGGGAAAGATGGAGGGCACAAGGAGAAGGGGACGACAGAGGACGAGATGGTTGGACAGTGTTCTCGAAGCTACCAGCATGAGTTTGACCAAACTGCGGGAGGCAGTGGAAGACAGGAGTGCCTGGCATGCTCTGGTCCATGGGGTCACGAAGAGTCGGACACAACTAAACAACAACAACAACAATTTATTATTTATACCCCATCCATCTGGCTGGGTTTCCCCAGTCACTCTGGGCAGCCCCCAACCAAATATTAAAAACACGATGAAACATCAAACATTAAAAACTTCCAGCACATCATAGCTATGCGCTGAGATGGTTGCACACATACTGAAAATCAAGCTCCGTGTGTTTTGGCACCATTCGCTCAGCAAACGGCATTTGTGGTCAGAAAACCAGCTCCCTGCAAGGCCCTTTCCACCTGGCCTACTATGTTAAATATGTATTCTGTAGTTGACCTCCTTTGTAATGTTTTATTCTGAAATCTTTTAAGATAATATTTTAGTTTTCTGTCGCGTTGCTTTGACTGTATACTCTATATTTGACTTTCTTCAGATTGTTTTATTTATGTTTTATTGATTTAATATGCTGTAAACCGCTTTGAGATTTTTGTTTAAAGTTTAAAGCGGTATAGAAATTTAATAAATAAATAAATAAAACAAACCACAGGAACACATTGTATAAACTTCCTTTTGAGCCTTCTTCATCTATGCACTATTGCTCTCAAGCCTCTGTATTCCAAAACTTTACCTCAGCATTTCCAAACATCTGATAGCAATGACACTTTTCTAAAAAAAATTGAAAATGGTAAGAATGCGTGGTTCTTGCATCCTAAAGGATTTACATTTAGAGCCTGCAAAAGCTATTCCCTGTGGCGAAGTCCACCCTCAGTTTCTGTACAAACGTTCTGTTCTGAATGTTATTGCTCCTGCTTACACGGCAAGAGGCCCGGAAGCGATGCTTTATTTATTTTATTTTTTAAATAATTTTTATTGATTTTAACATATAAATTATAAATTGTACCACAAAACTTATCACTTATACAATCTTTTTAGACTTCCATCAGCACCTCTGATGATCCACCGTTTTAACCACTTCTTATGCATTTCTTAACTTTGTATTGCCTTTGCGTCTCTTAACAAATCATCCTTCCCCTTCTCCATTTTTGCAATACTTCCAATAATACTCCTCACAAAACTTCTTGCAAATCCACAAACGTTGTCTGATCTTCACAAATACTTTTCAAATAGTCCGTAAATTTACTCCAGTCTTCCGTGAATTTATGGTCCCGCCGGTTTCGAATCCTTCCTGTTAGTTTATCTAGTTCTGCATAGTCCGGGAGCGATGCTTTATACAAGAATGCAACAGGCAATATTCTCCAAAGATATGCAGTTGTGCTGTATCTGCACTGAGCGAGTAAATAAATGCTTTCATCCCTAGCAAAGGAATTTGCTCATCGCCAGAGCAGAGGCTGGTTGGAAGGAGGTAACAGAGATGCATTCCCTCTATGAAGGGGTGATTTAGGAGCACAGAAGACTTCAAATTTAATATATTTCTCATGGTATGCAAGCGGTTTTCTCACAGCGCACTAGAACATCCTCCACAACTCGTAATTACAGTGGTACCTCGGGTTACATACGCTTCAGGTTACATACACTTCAGGTTACAGACTCTGCTAACCCAGATATAGTGCTTCAGGTTAAGAACTTTGCTTCAGGATGAGAACAGAAATTGTGCTCCGGCGGCACGGCAACAGCGGGAGGCCCCATTAGCTAAAGTGGTGCTTCAGGTTAAGAACAGTTTCAGGTTAAGAACGGACCTCCAGAACGAATTAAGTACTTAACCCGAGGTACCACTGTATTGCCAATGCCAAAAAGAAAAGGTGAAATTCTAAGTGAAATTCTATTTTAAAGGCTTGTTTTCAGGCTCAGTTTGGCTCATAACCCGCTTCTGAATTTTGGAATGGGGCAATTTACACTACCTTAATTTAAGATGCCAATTTACACTACCTTAATTTAAGATGGAGGGCACAAGGAGAAGGGAACGACAGAGGACGAGGTGGTTGGACAGTGTTCTCGAAGCTGCCAGCATGAGTTTGACCAAACTGCGGGATGTCATCCTATATATGCAAATCTCTCAATCTATGATTCACAATTCACAAGCTTCTGCCAGTAGTAAAAGAGGAGGACTCATTTTATTTTAAATTTAATATTTAGGGTGCTTCTAGGTGTGTGTGTGTGTGTGTGTGTGTGTGTGTGTGTGTGTATTGGAAGGACACCTTTTAAACATTATGGGACAAAGGCAATATGTGAAAAAATTCAGAGCTGTCTGCACTATTTGATCCTAAACAACCCCAAGTTCATACATTCCTTTGACCTACAAATCCTTTTCAACTACAAGTACATTTAATTTTAACTACAGAATACAAATGAATTAATGATTGCTGTGGGAAATGACTGACCATACATGTTTCTCAAGATCAGCTATACCTTTCCCCCCTTTACAACTACTTCTAAAGAGGAATCTCTGCCGTGTCTGGTGAAGCAATAAATGTTTATTATTCTTCAGCTCATGATAACACTTTAACCACCGTCTGTTTAAGGCTAGCCTATGGAAACTGTAGGTCTAGCCATCAGTTCAGTCCAAAACAAACAAAGTCGATAAGTAAGTGCGCACTATTAACTTTGCCCTTGATGCTTATCTGCAGTGATGATTTAAGAAGACAATAATCCGAGTGCGTTCTAGGACACACACACAGCAGAACCACCTGAAATGATGGCTGCAATCCTATATAAATTATTTATATAAAATCTCTTTAATTTCTATATACATATATAAGGCAATGGTCTATTGATCTCCAGTGCAGGGTATGTATTTATTTACATTCTTGTATTTTAATATTTTGCTGGAAGCCGCCCAGAGCGGCTGGGGAAACCCAGCCAGATGGGTGGGGTATAAATAATAAACTATATTATTATTATTATTATTATTATTATACATTAAATCATAATGTAACATGACCACTTTCTCTGAAGACCTGGGGGGAGAGCACAAATAGTAGAAGGTCCACTAAATCAAAATTCTGGATGATGTTTTAGAAAATACTGCTAAAAGTTCTCTGTTTGTTCTTGCAGAAGACTGGTTCTGCTTAATGGGCATGTGGTACATCCTAAAATAACAGTAAAACACTTTTTGGGGCAAGGAGTTGACTTCTGAGCAACAGGCAAACATTTCATTGTTTTATAGATTTTTTTTTCACATTTGAAAGCTTTATAAAAAACCATCCACCTGAGACTATAAATTAGATTTAGAAAGCACCTAGACCAGTGGTTCCCAACTTTTGGCCATGACCCAACTAAGCATCTCTAAAATCCTGATGCACCACCCCCCACAATGACATATACAGTGGTACCTCGGGTTACATACGCTTCAGGTTACAGACGCTTCAGGTTACAGACTCCGCTAACCCAGAAATAGTGCTTCAGGTTAAGAACTTTGCTTCAGGGTGAGAACAGAAATCGTGCTCTGGCGGTGTGGCGGCAGCAGGAGGCCCCATTAGCTAAAGTGGTGCTTCAGGTTAAGAACAGTTTCAGGTTAAGAACAGACCTCCAGAACGAATTAAGTTCTTAACCCGAGGTACCACTATACCTCATAACAGAGTCTAGCTTCATCTGCAGTTAGTTGAGGAACTTATACAGTGGTACCTCGGGTTAAGAACTTAATTCGTTCCGGAGGTCTGTTCTTAACCTAAAACTGTTCTTAACCTGAAGCACCACTTTCGCTAATGGGGCCTCCCGCTGCTGCCACACCGCCGGAGCATGATTTCTGTTCTCATCCTGAAGCAAAGTTCTTAACCCGAGGTAATATTTCAGGGTTAGCCTGTAACCTGAAACGTATGTAACCCGAGGTACCACTGTAATTCTTATTATTCAAACAGTGAACTCCTATTCACGTGGAGGGAGCCTAAAAGGCCATTAAATTGGTCTAAACAAGCTTTGAATTGCCCCCCTAAAAAATCAAATGGCTTCCCTGTGGGGCGTGTGCCCCACGCTGGGAACCACGGACCTAAACTTCAAATTAGTAAAACGTGGAATCGAAAGCACAAACCACAACACCGTCACTACAGAAAAAATATCACTCTTTAATTTACCATCCATTACAAATACAGAAAACGCCAAGTTTAAAGCCCATTTCTCATGTTGCAGTGGGAGTGGAAGGGAAGCGTTAGAACCACAACACTGTCTTAAGTTTAAAGGGCAAAAAAGTTTGCAGGATGAACTGGCTGCAGTTGGGTTTGTTTTCTTCCAGCGCTGCACTTATTCAGGCAACTCAGAAGCAAGAAGCAGCACTGGGAAAAGAAAGGAAGAGTCAGGGATGTTTCCATATCCACAAAAGCCTTTTATAAACTAGTCTGGGAGAGTAAAGCCATATTCCTCCTTTTTTTCTACAAAGCCACTTCCGAGCTAGGGAGGAGGTGGGGTTGCGGGCTTCACACCCCTTCTCACACTTGCGGAGGCTGGCTTCAGCCCCCGCGATACCAGGGAATCCTCGGACGCGTCATACCCTGAGCCAACCAATCAGCTGGCTCGGGGGGGGGGGCGTGGCCTTGCCTTACTTAGGTCTGGCGCAGCCGAGGGTCTCCCTCTTTCCTGCACTGCAGCTGACCTGGTTTTCCCTTCCCTCCCACCTGTTAGGCTAGGCTCTCTGACGTTGCTGTGGACTTCGGTTGGTCGCCGTCAAGGGGCCTGGTAGGAATTTTCCCAACTGGCAGATTGGCACCAGCCAGTTGGTTTTCGCCTACCTCGTAGCAAACCGTCACAACTCCACGGTATTGGCGGTTAGGCATTGGTAGGGGTACTGCTGTATTGTTATACAGATGAAGGGGGGAAGGAGCGCTATCACCTTCCCCCAAAGCAAAGGGTAGTCCGGTAAAGGATTCCGGGGGGCGTGGCCTTGTCCTAAGCCTATGGAGGTGTGGCCCACAGCACGCCCCCAAGCGGTGACCCCGGGGGAGGTCCTAGTTGACGTGCATCAGCAGGACTCCCCCTACTGGTGGTTAACCCTCACTGGTTTTCAAGCACGCAGGCTGAAGCCGGTTAGTTGTTAGGACCAATGCCTAGGCCAATACCGCTCAATTCCTGTAATCAATAGAGTTGTGGCCTAATTTGACCCATTAACTCGAATTCTTGTGTCTCGTGTCTTTATTTCTGAGGGGGGAGGCGGGAACTCGCCACGCAACACATAAGAGCCTGGACAGAAACACTGGCGATCAAATAGGTTGGGGAACTGAGTTTGTGCATGAGATCTGCCTGCAACTCAACCCCTCCCAGCTTCCTTTTCCTCTTCCTGGAGCGGAGAAGTGGTTTCGTGTTGCATCCCTACTGGTGCTTATGGTTTGTTTTCTCCTAAACGAACCATAATCGGGGGTGCGAATCCAGCCACTCGGTGGTTTCTTTCCCTGCACCAGGAAGGGAAGAGCGAAATTAGGCTTCAGACGCAAGCACCAGCATGCAGCTCCTCTACAAGCTACCGTACTTTTCGCTCTATAGGACGCACCCAACCATAGGAAGCACCTTGTTTTAGAGGGGGAGAACAAGAAAAAATAATTCTCCCCCTCTCTGCCCAGCACCCCTTCAGCGAAGCGGCAGGAGACGCTGCGCGGAGAGGGGGATTCCCCCCCCAGTTCTCCCCCTCTAAAACAAGGTGCCGTTCAAGGTGCGTTCAGTCGCCTTCAGGCGGCTACCTTGGAAGCCTGGAGAGCGAGAGGGGTTGGTGCACACCGACCCCTCTCGCTCTCCAGGCTTCAGTGAAGGCAACC
>JAXCMG010000173.1:155763-179965 GCA_034642415.1 Podarcis siculus
CTTTCGACCTGCTCTTTGGGGCTGGCGGGGGGAAGGCCACCGCCAGCCCCAAAGAGCAGGTCGGGGAGCAGTGGAAAGGCGCGTAGCCTTCCCGCTGCTCCGCAACCTTCTTGGGGCTGCCAGGGAAGCCCAGGTCCCCCCCCCGCCCCAAAGAGCAAAGAAGCCAAGACAGCGAGCGGGACGCATCCCACTCACTGTCTTGCCTTCTGCCATAGCCACGCGCAACCTCTCCAGCCAGGAGAGGCTGAGCGGGGCTATGGCTTCATTAGCCCCCACACCCTCTCCGGCAGGGAGAGGCTGCGCGCAGCTATGGCAATACCCCACCTCCTGCAAAAGCCCACAGCACCCTTTAAGGAGCACGTGGCTCCGGTGGGCTTTTCTACGAGGAGGGAGAAGGGACTGACTGGCCGCATCAGTCCCTTCTCCCTCCCAAGGAAAAGCCCGCAAGAGCCGCACGGAGCTTGTGTGCGGCTTTTGGGGGCTTTTCTTGCCTGCCTCCCCCCTGCATTCGCTCCATAGGACGCACACACATTTCCCCTTCATTTTTGGAGGGGGGGAAATGCGTCCTATAGAGCGAAAATACGATAATTCCCCTAAGAATGGTTTATGGCCAGCGTTTCGCCCACCTGCAGCCAGCGAACCGGGAGCTTTGTCTCACGCATTGAGACTCGATTCCTGTTCTCCTATTTCATCTGCTAATTCAGCAGAGCCAGCAAGGGGACTCTCTTCCTGGTTGCTCGTAGACGGGCGGGGCTCCTCTTCGACCGCACTGGTCTGTGGGACCATTTCTTCCTCCTCTTCCTCCTCCGCCTCTCCATCATCTTCCACGTCCATTTCAAACACTCGGATGTGGCGGAGGTTTGAACTTAGCTAGGGGAACATTTTAAAGATAGGTCTTATTTTACTGATCCGATAGCTGCCTTTATGGGTCAAGCCCACCCAAGGCAGCGACAAAAATATAAATGTTCAAAACATAGTACGACATGTAGTACAATATTGTTTCGGGGTTTCAAAGTGTTGGTGCTGACCTTTAAAGCCCTAAACGGCCTCAACCCAGTATACCTGAAGGAGCATCTCCACCCCCATTGTCCAGCCCTGACGCTGAGGTCCCGCTCTGAGGGCTTTCTGGCGGTTCCCTCGCTGCGAGAAGCAAAGTTACAGGGAACCAGGCAGAGGGCCTTCTCGGTAGTGGCCCCCACCCTGTGGAACGCCCTCCCACCAGATGTCAAAGAGAACAACAACTACCAGACTTTTAGAAGACATCTGAAGGCAGCTCTGTTTAGGGAAGCTTTTAATGTTTGATGCATTACTGTATTTTAATATTTTATTGGAAGCCGCCCAGAGTGGCTGGGGAAGCCCAGCCAGATGGGCGGGGTATAAATAAATTATTATTATTATTATTATTATTATTATTATTATTATTATTACTTAGCTGAGATCTTTAAAGCTAAATCTAAAGTTGCCTGATTTATTCATTGGTGATTATCTACTGTATATGTTTATCTATTACATGTATAAGATATTATTATATGTATTATATGTATATTGTATATGATTATCTATTGTATATTGTATATGATTATATATTGTGTTTGGATTATCAATGTATTTGGATGACTTTGGATGATTTTATTTTACTGTTTTAACTTATGCCAATAAAGGCTAGAAAAGAAAATATCTTAAATATTTTGAATAATTGATATACAAATGATTGGCAGACAGGGAAGTGAAAGTTTCATTTATCTTTTAATCTGCTTTTTCTCTTTCTTTGTTTTTTATGATTGCTATTTTCTATATTGCTCTATTAATGTAATTTACATAAAATAAGTTACGTAGAGATAAATGGCGGTCAGAAGGGAGGGGTCTGTGAGGGAGGCAGGCAAGAGTGGGTTTTTCTCAGGCTGTGAGACTGAGGAAAACTTCCCAGGTGGGAGCTGGGAAGACTCACTTCTTTGCATGTGGACTGAAGATTAGGGTAGAATTAGAATAGAGGGATATATATATATATATATACAGTGGTACCTCGGTTCTCAAACTGTTCCAGAAGACCGTTTGAAAACTGAGGTGCAAAGGGCAGTCTGCAATTTCAGTGGGGAAAATTGGAAAAAAAAAACCTCAGTGGAAGCTGTTTGACTTCTGAAAAGCATTTGAAAACAGAAGCAATTACTTCCGCATTTTCGGTGTTCAAAAACCGAAACATTTGGCTTCAGAGATGCTCGAAAACCGAGGTACCACTGTATATAATTATGTGTTTATATCTATTGCCTATTTCTCCTCTCTTTTCTTCCTTCCTTTGCCTTCCTCTCTTTTCTTTTGTCGTTTCTCTTTCTTCTTTTTCATTTCGTTTGTCCTAGATATAATTTTATTGTGCTGTGAAAACTGTAACAATTTCTGATTAAAAAATGTGGTAAGGTAAAGGTAAAGGTACTCCTGCCCATACGGGCCAGTCTTGACAGACTCTAGGGTTGTGCGCTCATCTCACTCTAGAGGCCGGGAGCCAGCGCTGTCCGCAGACACTTCCGGGTCACGTGGCCAGCGTGACGAAGCTGCTCTGGCGAACCAACACCAGAGCAGCACACGGAAACGCCGTTTACCTTCCCGCTATAAAGCGGTACCTATTTATCTACTTGCACTTTGACGTGCTTTCGAACTGCTAGGTGGGCAGGAGCTGGGACCGAACGACGGGAGCTCACCCCGCTGCGGGGATTCGAACCGCCAACCATGCGATCAGCAAGTCCTAGGCTCTGAGGTTTTACCCACAGCGCCACCCGCGTCCCAAAAATGTGGTACAATGATCATAAAACTTCAAAATCAAAGAAATACAATACATCACTTAAACCTACATAAAAAGCATTTGCAGAGCAATAGCCAAGAACTTTTGTTCCCCACATCTTCACTGCAGGAGAATACTATTCCTGCACCAATAGAGAGGATAAGTGAACTATTTTTACTATATAGGTTAATGCTCTTGATTGCTGAGGGACCTTGATATCTTCACTCATGACCCCAGAAAAACAAGGCCTGCAGTCCTATACAAAATGACTTGACAACGACTCCCAGTGAACACAGTGGTGTTTATTACTGATTAAACGTACAACGAACCATCCTGCCAACGGGTCAAATGCAAAATCTGTCCATGGGATACTCACCACACAAGAAACTTTTCGGATGCCATTTACAGCAACGTACTGGGCTTTCATGTTCTCCAACGCCCTCCACTGACCCTCGATGGTGACAGACTGTGTAGGAATGTCCTCACACTGCATATCCAATCTAGTTAAGACCAGGAAAGAAAGATGCTAAAACTACAAATTCCTTTTTAACTCCAGATGGAAATTTGAAACTTCACTCCAGGCATCCCCAACCTGCAGCCCTCCAGATGTTTTGGCCTACAACTCCCATGATCCCTAGCTAACAGGACCAGTAGTAAGGGATGATGGGAATTGTAGTCCAAAACATCTGGAGGGCCGAAGGTTGGGGATGCCTGCTTTAGTGTATAACCTAGATTTCATCACATACATCTTTGTCACTGAATTTCCTCCTCTGCCATTTTTGCCCAAACTACCCTGATTTCACTGCATGCATTTGAAAGAAGCTGAAAATAAAATGTAAGGGGCAACGATATATTAATGGATGAGAAATAGGCCCAGAGTTCAAACAGGGCAGCTTAACGTAACAGCAGTTATCATTTATACAGTGCTTAGAATATTCAAAGTGAAATGAACCTCAGTTATCTTTTTACAATGACCGGGTAAGTTAGGCCGGTACGTATTTTATGTTCTCACGAATGCTCAGCTAATTCTTACATAGCTCAGCTTATGCTGCCAAATCTCTCAACGCTGCTCGCGTTGGAGTGGAAATGTTGCAGAATTATGAATGCACACTGGAAGCAAGAAGAAGTGCCTACAATCGAAGAATGGAGAATGAAATTAATGGACTATGCAGAACTGGATAAGTTAACAGGGAGGATCCGGAACCGGCGAGACCAGAGATTCACTGAGGACTGGAATAAATTTACAGAATATATTAAAAATATTTGTGATAAGCAGATAACGTTTGTAAGTTTTCAAGAAGCTTTGTGAGAATATATGGTAGAAATATTGCTTAAATAATATGATAAGACAAATAATTATACAGTGCAATATTAAATTAAGAAATGTGGAGAAAGTGATAATATGGAGAATTATCAGACATGTTGATGGAAGTCCAAAAAAAAGGATGTTGGTGATAATTGGATGTTTAATTTTGTATAAATTTATATTGGAAAACTAATAAAAATTATTTACCCCCCCCCAAAAAAAGAATTATGCATGCACACATCACCAGCTTTATTTTCAGCACACGTTCAGCACTAAATCTCAGGCTTCACAAAATAGTCTACCTGAGACAATGGGGCCGCATCCCACTAGCACATTCCATCAACACAAGAATTTCCGCTTGTGCAACAGAAACCTCCCCCCTTCTCCCCATGTGTGCCCCACAACCTCTCCAAATCTGCTCCAGAGTGCTGGGGGTGGGGGAACCCAGAATAGATGGTACATGGGGAGAAGTTCTGTTGCGCTAATGAAAATCCTTCCACCGACGGAATGAGTTAGTTGGATATTGCCCCAATAGTGCAAGTTACCGTACTTTTCCGTGTACAGTGGTGCAAGACGAATGGCTCGCAAGACGGAAAACTCGCAAGACAAAAGGGTTTTCCGTTTTTTGAGTTCCTTCGCAAGACGAATTTCCCTATGGGCTTGCTTTGCAAGACGAAAACGTCTTGCGAGTTCTTGCGAGTTTGTTTCCTTTTTCTTAAAGCCGCTAAGCCGCTACAGTAATAGCCGCTAAGCCGTTACAGTAATAGCCGCTAAGCCGCTAAGCCGTTAAAAGCCGTTTGGTGTGTTTTCATGGACTTCTTTGCAGTACAATATGTACACTTTGGTGATTTTTAAATGCTTTTCTGTCATGTTTAGAAACTTAAAGTATGTGTGACTTTAAAGAGCACTTAATAAACTCTTTTTGTACCAAATTTGGCTTTGTTTGGACTTTTTTTGACCATAGGAACGCACTAATTGATTTTCAATGCATTCCTATGGGAAACCGTGCTTCGCAAGACGAAAAACTCGCAAGAAGAAAAAACTCACGGAACGAATTAATTTTGTCTTGCGAGGCACCACTGTATAAGACTAGGTATTTTAACATTAAAATTATGTGAACAATTGTGGGTCGTCTTATACACAGGGCAATCTCCCCCCTATTTTCTTAAATACGAATCCCTAAAAATAGGGGGTGTCTTACACATGGACGCGGGTGGCGCTGTGGGTTAAACCACAGAGCCTAGGACTTGCCGATCAGAAGGTCGGCGGTTCGAATCCCCGTGACGGGGTGAGCTCCCGTTGTTCGGTCCCTGCTCCTGCCAACCTAGCAGTTCGAAAGCACATCAAAATGCAAGTAGATAAATAGGTATCACTCCGGCGGGAAGGTAAACGCCGTTTCCGTGTGCTGCTCTTGTTCGCCAGAAGCGGCTTAGTCATGCTGGCCACATGACCCAGAAGCTGTACGCCGGCTCCCTCGGCCAATAAAGCGAGATGAGCGCCGCAACCCCAGAGTCGGTCACGACTGGACCTAATGGTCAGGGGTCCCTTTACCTTTACTATACATGGGGGCGTCTTATACACGGGAAAATACGCTATGTACAAGGGAGCTGCTTAAAGAACTACCTACAAGGGCATTTAGGAAAGTTAGAGCCACGTTTGACCCAAGAGGAACAACATTTTGCCATTTACTTTGGAATGTGCAGTCATTTCAGTTCAGCTGTTTCTAATAGCCTAAGTAAAGGTAAAGGGACCCCTGACCATTAGGTCCAGTTGTGGCCGACTCTGGGGTTGTGGCACTCATCTCACTTTGACGTGCTTTCGAACTGCTAGGTGGGCAGGAGCAGGGATCGAGTAACAGGAGCTCACCCCGTCGCGGGGATTCGAACTGCCGACCTTCTGATCGGCAAGTCCTAGACTCTGTGGTCTAACCCACAGCGCCACCCGCGTTCCTTTCTAATAGCCTGCATCCTTCTTAATGCAAAAGGATTAAGATAAATCTGGAAGTCGAATCCGTACCTTTGAGCGGAATT
Source organism: Podarcis siculus (assembly GCA_034642415.1). Lineage (NCBI taxonomy): Eukaryota > Metazoa > Chordata > Lepidosauria > Squamata > Lacertidae > Podarcis > Podarcis siculus. The sequence continues at coordinate 161,873 of JAXCMG010000173.1, forward strand.
CCAGCTGAATTCCAAACCCTGGTTTTCCTCGGTATATACGGATGACAACGGCAACTGAGCCAAAATCCTCTCCTTTCCCTCTTGCTGTGAATTCTCCGCAAGGATTACCGTGATCGTTTCATCGTCGTAGAAATGGGCATCGAGGCAACTGTAACAACTATAAGCAAGATAAGGCGAAAGCATTCTAGTTGTGGTCAAGGAAGTGATGCACACCAAGAAAACCATTCAGTGCGGAAATGTATTTTGCTACAATAGCTGGTCCCTTACCTTTCCCGCCCCGACCTGGCCACAGTGATCCATGCGACGGTCACCTCCAGGCTTGACTACTGTAATTCGCTCTACGCGGGGCAGCCCTTGAAGCTGTCCCAGAAACTCCAGCGGGTGCAGAATGCTGCAGCGAGGCTCCTCACGGGGTCTCTGCTATGGGAGCATATTCACCCAGTGCTTTTCCAGCTGCACTGGCTCCCAGTGGAGTACAGGGTCAGATTTAAGGTGCTGTTTTTGACCTTTAAAGCCCTTCGCAGCCTAGGACTCTCGTACCTACAGGACTGCCCCTCCAGTTATGCCCCACGGAGAGCCTCAAGGTCCATATATAGCAACACCCTAGTGGTCCCGGGCCCTAAGGAAGTTAGATTGGCTTCAACCAGAGCCAGGGCCTTTTCAACTCTGGCTCCGGTCTGGTGGAACGCTCTGCCTCATGAGACCAGGGCCCTGCGGGATCTGATTTCTTTCTGCAGGGTCTGTAAGAGAGAGTTGTTCCGCCTGGCCTTTGGCTTGGAGCCAATTTGATTCCCTCCCCCTCTTTCTTTCTTTTGTCTTTTCCTTTCTCCTCCTGTGATGAGGCTACATTTTAATATTTTAATGTTTCAATATTTTAATTTTGTTTTTAAGTTGTAATCATTCAACTTGTTTTTATTATTGCTTGTTAGCTGCCCTGAGCCCGGCCTTGGCTGGGGAGGGCGGGGTATAAATAAAAATTATTATTATTATTACAATACTGCAGAGCCTTCCTGCTGTTTTACTGGATATTTTGCTATAGCATCATGATCTCCGGCCACCACAAGCCAGAGACTGTGGTTTGTTTCGCCTCCAACAACCCACTTTCTGTAGCCAAGGGGAGAAGCGGGATAGTTCAGGAGGTACAGCAGCAGCCTCTTAATCTCACGGTTGTGGGTTCGAATCCCATGTTGGGCAAAAGATTCTTGCATTGAAGAAATTTGGACTAGATCACCCTCCAGGTTCCTTTCAACTCTACAGTTCCAGGATTCCATGATTCTTGTGGTTTGTGTGACACAATTTAGGTAACATTAAGCCAAGGGTTGTGGTTTGTTTCCTCCCAGTGCTAGGGAAGATGAGCCAAGCATGCGTGGTTCGCCTATTTATGGTAAGTCACTGCTTATGACTTACTATGGGCCAACGGTCAGTGTGGCCTACATCAGAACAAACGTTTGCAAGCAGCTCAGAACAAAACACTGATCATTCCCTAAAATCTTGCCATCCTTCTTTTTTAGAATCAAGGGGCTTTATATGCCTAATCAAGTTACAGTGGTACCTTGGTTCTCAAATGCCTTGGTTCTCAAATGCCTTGGTTCTCAAACACTTTGGTTCTCAAACTCCAAAAACTCGGAAGTATTCCAGTTTTCAAACGATTTTTGGAAGCCGAACGTCCGATGCGGTTGTTAGCAATTGTTTTTGGGGCGCCTGCACCATTCAGAAGCTGCGCCTTGGTTTTCAAACATTTCAGAAGTCAAACGGACTTCCAGAATGGATTAAGTTTGGTGTTTCTGTTTTTGCTATTTATTTTGCAATTTTGTTTTTGAGGCTTTTAGGGTTCATTTCTTTTTGTGACTGAACCCAGTTCAGCGATTGATTGATTGATTGATTGATTGACTGTGTGAGTGTGGAAATGGATAAAAGCCCTCTATCTAAACAATGACTATAATCAGTGCAGAAAAAAATTAAATTTTCATTTTTATCATTTACAATACTGTCTTATTTATTTTATGGTACAGTACATTGATTATTGCTTTCATTTTATGGATCAACGGTCTCGTTAGATAGTAAAATTCATGTTAAATTGCTGTTTTAGGGGTTGTTTTTAAAAGTCTGGAATGGATTAATTCGTTTTGCATTACTTTCTATGGGAAAGCGCGCCTTGGTTTTGGAACGCTTTGGTTTTAGAATGGACTTCTGGAACAGATTAAGTTTGAGAACCAAGGTACCACTGTATAATTTGGTGAAGTTACTATATGACTAGCTTTTGAAAGTTAGGCATTTTTAGATATACCAACCTCGTTCCTGAATTTTCATTAATACTGCTGTTAAGAAAATTTCCAAAATCAACAGCGAGTAGCCCATTATCAGCAGACCTAAGGGTGGAAAAAGTTACCATATGAACCAAATCTCTGGCATTTTACACAGACATTACATGATATGTGAAAATGCACAGCTAAATCAATGAAACTGTTATCTAGGCCTGTGCCATGCAATGAAAGTGGCTTTGCAGAACTACATCTAGATGTGAACAAAAAATTAAAATTAAAACTAATCCAACGGAAAGCTCAAAATACACCTTTTATTCCATCATACCTTGAAGTGTCTGTATGCCTCCTCAATATGTATATTTTAGAAATGGAGCTTTCTAACATCGTGAACAAAACGTAATGCAAATTGGATGATTTATCATTCCACCTGCAATGATAATATGAATACCCGTAAGTAAAAAATAAACCGTAACACTTGGTGAATAGAATGCAGAAAAATAGTTTCATGCTCACAAAAAGGGCAACTTGAAGAGCTGAGATGTTGGATCCTCACTAAAGTGGAAAAGAAAGAATGAATAACATGAGAAGAATATTTATTATTTAATTCCGAGGGCAGTGTACAACATTAAAAACGTATTTTACATAGCATGATATGCAAATCCTATATGCAAATAGCAGATTCATTCTCAGAGTACGTCCTCATGTGAGCAGCATGGGCAAGAGGGAAGTATTAGGTCAACACAAGGTCAACACAATTCAAAGTGTTGGTGCTGACCTTTAAAGCCCTAAATGGCCTCGGTCCAGTATACCTGAAGGAGTGTCTCCACCCCCATCGTTCTGCCTGGACACTGAGGTCCAGCACCGAGGGCCTTTTGGCAGTTCCCTCGCAGCGAGAAGCCAAGTTACAGGGAACCAGGCAGAGGGCCTTCTCGGTAGTGGCACCCACCCTGTGGAACACCTTATCACCAGATGTCAAAGAGAAAAATAACTACCAAACTTTTAGAAGACATCTGAAGGCAGCCCTGTTCAGGGAAGTTTTTAATGTTTAATAGGTTATTGTATTTTAGTGTTTTGTTGGAAGCCGCCCAGAGTGGCTAGGGAAACCCAGCCAGATGGGTGGGGTATAAATAATAAATTTTATTGTTGTTGTTGTTGTTGTTGTAATACCAAAAATATCATTATTATTGTAATACCAAAAATTGGATGCGGGTGGCACTGTGGGTTAAACCACAGAGCCTAGGACCTGCCGATCAGAAGGTCAGCGGTTCAAATCCCCGCGACGGGGTGAGCTCCCGTTGCTCGGTCCCTGCTCCTGCCAACCTAGCAGTTCGAAAGCACGTCAAAGTGCAAGTAGATAAATAGGTACCGCTCCGGCAGGAAGGTAAACGGCGTTTCCGTGTGCTGCTCTGGTTTGCTAGAATCAGCTTAGTCATGCTGGCCACATGACCCAGAAGCTGTACTGGCTCCCTCGGCCAATAAAGTGAGATGAGCGCCGCAACCCCAGAGTCGGTTATGACTGGACCTAATTGTCAGGGGTCCCTTTGCCTTTACCTTAATACCAAAAAACAATTTGAAAAACTTCAGAAAAATATTGAATAAGGTGACTACCAAACCCACAAACAGTCCCATGAAGACTGGGCATGCTCAGTGGGTACAGAATGGTGACTTAGTGATGGGAGGAAACAATGGGAAAGAGAAAATGAAGAATCCTGGAAGACAACGTGGCTGGTAAACTCAGAAGCAATATTCCAGCACTTCCAACATTTTGTTCTAAGTTGAACTTGGAAAAAGCTATTCCTTATTGCAAAAGCCCTACCTTTTGGGTGCTTTGTACAAAGGCATACAAAACGCCTCGTGCACGGATTTCCCAACCACATCCTAGAGAGAAGGACGAAAAGAGTTAAAGCAGTAGAGAGAAATTAGTCGCAGCAACATAACAACCGACACGGAAAGAGCAAATTTGGCCCAGGACTGTGAATTTGACAGCAGATAGGACTCATGTACGTTTTAAGTCCTGTGGGATTATTATTCTAGCATTCAAAACAAACAGAGCTCCACAACAGAAGCTGACTGTCCACAGACACACAATCTAGGTAATAACAACAAGAAGAAAGGGAGCTTTCAAGTTTATGCAATGCTGTGAATTCTAGTGGTTTTTCTATCTGAATCTCGTCCGTCTTTCCCATGCATAAAAAGAATGGAAATCTTAAGGCCAGATCCAGCCTGGGCAGATGCAGTCACAGCTGCTGTTTGCCTAAATGCTGGCAACAGTCCTGTGTATATTATTATTATTTACCACCCTTCATCACAAGACCTCAGGACGGTTCACGGGGAAAAACACAAGGTAAAAACACAAGTAAACAGTCAAAACAGAAGCAACAAAACAATAAACCCCCTCCCATAAGCACAATTAAATGGCTGTAGAGTATCAATCAGCCTTATGAAAAAAAATACAAATACAAAATGACATATAACAATTAATAACAATTTAAAACCACCCCACCCCAAATAAGCAACACCCACCCAAGTTAAAACCCCATCTCCATTAAGCCATAATCTGTGGAGGACTTAATATTATTGCTCTATAATTCTGGGTCATGAAGAAGAGACTTCCGACTCCCTCATTCAAAATGCAGAATGTTATTATTAATAATAATTTCATTTCTATACTGCTTTTTATTTTTAGGGGGAGGGAATCTATTAATGCTACAGATCTGGGAGTTTGAACCCCAGCGAGTCTATTTAGCAGGAAAAAGGGTGTGGGAAAGCCACCGCCTGCAACTTTGGCATTTCAGCCAACGCATAGCTGTCAACTTACAGATTTGAAAATAAAGAGACCAGCAGCCTCGGAAATAAGGGATCAGCAGCCAAAATAAGGGATTTTCAGAGCACAGGTATGTTCACCTTCTGAGCCCCTCCGAGCCTAAGGCAGAAAGCCCAGCCAGCAGCCAAACAAAGCCTCAAGCGGTGGTTCCCTCAGCGCAGCAACCCGGCAAAGGGGATGCAGCAAGGAAAACCACCGTCCCCTCTCCGCTGGGAAGCGCTGAGCAAAGGCGAGTCTCCAGGCAATGCGGCCGATTTGATCGGTACAAGGCATGCAAGCTCCACCCCCCAGTCGTTCTTAGACTCCTTATTGGGTGAGCAACGCAGCCAAGCAACACAGTTGGAGCCTTCCTCCTCCCTGGCCAGCAGGGAGGGAGGGAGAGGAGCTGCTTCCTTTGAAACCCGGGAAATTTAAGGGACATCATCAATAAGGGACAGCAGTGGGACATGGCGCTGGGATAAGGGACTTTCCCGCCAAATAAGGGTTGACAGCTATGGGCCAACGGCTGGATTCCGCAGAGGGCAAATTCATTCTTGCAACCTGCTTTTAAAAACAGATGAGAATAACAGCGTTGCTTGCCGAAACTCAAACCCGACCAACGACCGAATACTTACAGCCGGCTTTTGTAGGCACTGGTCGATAATTCCCTCCATCCGCCTTTTGACAAAATGCAAGGACTTCTGAGGGTAGTATGGAAACAGCAACGGGCTTTCTGGAAATAAAGAGGCAAATTAATTACGCTTGGATGAAGTTAGATGGACCTGTGAACAGAAACACTGTTTCCCCAATTCACTCCTATTAAGGCAAACATTGCCAACAAAGGTCTGTATAGTTAAAGCTATGGTTTTCCCAGTAGTGATGTATGGAAGTGAGAGCTAGACCATAAAGAAGGCTGATCACCAAAGAATTGATGCTTTTGGATTATGGTGCTGGAGGAGATTCTTGAGAGTCCCATGGACTGCAAGAAGATCAAACCTATCCATTCTTAAGGAAATCAGCCCTGAGTGCTCACTGGAAGGACAGAGCCTGAAGCTGAGGCTCCAAGACTTTGGCCACCTCATGAGAAGAGAAGACTCCCTGGAAAAGACCCTGATGTTGGGAAAGATGGAGGGCACAAGGAGAAGGGGACAACAGAGGACAAGATGGTTGGACAGTGTTCTCGAAGCTACCAGCATGAGTTTGACCAAACTGTGGGAGACAACGGAAGTCTGGAGTGCCTGGCGTGCTCTGGTCCATGGGGTCACGAAGAGTCAGACACGACTATACAACTAAACAACAACAACAACAAGGCAAACATACAGCCTGTGGATCAAAGCCTCTTTCAGTTTGGTTCTCCGCCAATTAGTTTTTCGGCTATAAGCTCAGAGAAGAACATGCCTAGACAGTACCACTGTTTGGTAACAGCATTTATTCTTGCTGCCATTTGTCCTTGAACTCCCAGAGGGCCAGTTTGACAGAGGCTCACACGAAGTGAGAAAGAACTCTAAGACTCCGGTCATAATTACTATGACTGGGAAACAGTGTGTTCTGCCCACCTCCAGACAAAATTGAGACACAAAAGATAGAATTTGTGCTTCAATTCAGGTCCTGTCTCGTGTGAAAAACACGCTTTTAAAAAACTTTTGATTTATTTTTTTAAGTTGCTCTCCCAATTTAAGTAAGTCCACTATTACTTCCTGCATATTGTAGAGCCTTCTCGGTGGTGGCACCCACCCTGTGGAACGCACTCCCATCAGATGTCAAGGAAATAAACAACAACTATCTGGCTTTTAGAAGACATCTGGAGGCAGCCCTGTTTAGGTAAGTTTTCAATGTTTGATGCTTTATTGTGTTTTTAATATTCTGTTGGGAGTCGCCCAGAGTGGCTGGGGAAGCCCAGCCAGATGGGCGGTGAATACATAATAAAATTATTATTATTATTATTATTATTATTATTATTATTATTATTATTATTCGTGTGAGGCTTTGACAAGGCTGGCTTAGAACAGTCTGTTGATTTATGGAATCTCTGTTATAAGTTGGAGGCAGGACTGAGAGTTCTACAACAATCTTGCAATGTAGTGCAACTTAATTATTCTGGCCATATGGACACTGGGGGGTGGGGAACAATTATTAACAACTGATTAGTGGGGTAGGAGTCTTGGGGGAAAAAAAGACTGGCAACCAATGCGCCCCTTTGGTTTTGATAGTACATGGGTAAAGGTAAAGGTAAAGGGACCCCTGACCCCTGACTATTAGGTCCAGTCGTGACTGACTCTGGGGTTGCGGCACTCGCTTTATTGGCCGAGGGAGCCGGTGTAAAGCTTCCGGGTCATGTGGCCAGCATGACTAAGCCGCTTCTGGCGAACCAGAGCAGCACATGGAAACGCCGTTTACCTTCCCACCGGAGCGGTACCTATTTATCTACTTGCACTTTGAGGTGCTTTCGAACTGCTAGGTTGGCAGGGGCAGGGACCGAGCAACAGGAGCTCACCCCATCGCCGGGATTCAAACCACTGATCTTCTGATCGGCAAGTCCTAGGCTCTGTGGTTTAACCCACAGCACCACCCGCGTCGCAGTACATGGGTAGATAAGTCTGCAGGAGCTTCTTGTAGCCAATCAAAAGCCACATTTTGGTTTCCGGAGATTTTGGAAGTCGAGCCGACTTTCGGAACAGATACCGTTTGAATTCAAAAGGTACGACCACACTGTGAAAACAAGCTGTCAAAAACTGGGTTCTGAAAGGAAAATATTTTGGTACAGCATACTTCTTAGGGTTGTGTCTGTGCTGGATACATCCAACTAGTGGAAATGAAATTCACATTCAAATGTCACAATTTCATCTAAAGAAATCAGTTATTGATGAAAAAGCAACCTAAGATTATACTACCAAGACTGAATGAAATGTTTAAATGGAAGGACAGGGTGATTTAGTTTGGCAGTTCCACCTCAACTGCCTTCCCCTTTTGAACAAACATGCTTGCTAAGAACAATACAGATTGCTAAATCTATACTGTGCCATATTAAACAAGTGTACTTGAATGCTTGCAGTCTCATCATCTTCAGCTCATTGGGTAATAAGAGAATGAAGTACCTTTGAGATGGTTGCTATTTTGGAGGAAGTTAAACCACTGGTTTCCTTCTGTGTTAGGCGGGGACACGAGGTCATCGTCCTCATCTTTCAAATACTGGAGAGCAAGACAAGACAAGTTTATATCTCAACGATGTTGGGAAAATATGACCAGACATTTCGATTTCAAATAGATAACCTACTACAGAAAGTTTTGTGACCTTTTTCTTAGGGCTTTAAAATGTGTTTTATTTTCCAGTAATCAGTTTACTCAAAATAACCTGGTATCTTAGTTTATCAGAGATGGTTATAAACCTTTGCTCTATGAAACTATCATCTACAACTAGCCTCTCGTGATTGCGAGGAGTTAATTAAATGAACAATTTGTTCACCCTCCTTCATGAAGAATCCAGAGTACAGTGGTACCTCGGGTTAAGTACTTAAATCGTTCCAGAGGTCCGTTCTTAACCTGAAACTGTTCTTAACCTGAAGCACCATTTTAGCTAATGGGGCCTCCTGCTGCTGCCGCTGCGCCGCCAGAGCACAATTTCTGTTCTTATCCTGAAGCAAAGTTCTCAACCTGAAGCACTATTTCTGGGTTAGCGGAGTCTGAAACCTGAAGCGTATGTAACCTGAGGTACCACTGTAAATGGAAGTGCTTATGTATAATTTTGTATTCCTTAACTTTGACATAGTAAATGCTTTAAAAAAAAAGTTTTGGGGACTACTGTTCTCTCAAAACAACTTTTTAATTGACCAAGGGATTTACAGAGAAATTCTGCAAGTGTCTACTCAGAAGTAAGCCTCACTGAGTTCAATGACACACATACTTTTGAGTAGACATTTATAGACTGCCACTGTAAATCTTTTGAGGAAAAGATTAACTCTACCTCCCTCCTGCTTGCTACTTTCCCCTGCAACTTGAACCCTCATCTTTGTAGCTGCTCAGAGGCTGATTTGTTAAAAAAAAACCTCCAGGGGACATAAAATGTCTTCTGTTCTTAAGACTTTTGGCAATCCCAAGGTTTTCTTCAAATCTGTTAAGGTGGAAATTCTAAGCATAAAAAGGTAAAGGGACCCCTGACCATTAGGTCCAGTCGTGACCGACTCTGGGGTTGCGGTGTTCATCTCATTTTACTGGCCGAGGGAGCCGGCGTACAGCTTCCAGGTCATGTGGCCAGCACGACTAAGCCGCTTCTGGTGAACCAGAGCAGCACACGGAAACGCAGTTTACCTTCCCGCCGGAGTGGTACCTATTTATCTACTTGCACTTTGACGTGCTTTCGAACTGCTAGGTTGGCAGGAGCAGGGACTGAGCAACGGGAGCTCACCCTGTCGTGGGGATTCGAACTGCCGACCCTCTGATCGGCAAGTCCTAGGCTCTGTGGTTTAACCCACAGCGCCACCCACGTCCCAATTCTAAGCATACTTCCTAGGAAATAAACTCCTCCAAAGTCAACGAGATCTTTCCCCCACTGAGTAAATCTAGTAGGACGGAATGAGCGATCCTTTGCAATGTGGTGCATCTGCTGAGAAGGCTATCTGGAGAGATTTGGGTCTGCTATCAAGCTATTGGCAAGCCCAGTTCTCTTTTGTTAATCTTTTACACTCTTCTGCAAGAGGGTGACCCATGAGAGCACTTCTGTGATGCAAGGCAGAGGTCAGAAATGGAACCCCCCCCGAGGTGCTGCACATCTAGAGAACAGAGAAGAGGTGGAGGGGGGTGTTGCGAAGGTTTCAGAGTAGTATAATGATGTACAGTGGTACCTCAGGTTAAGTACTTAATTCGTTCTGGAGGTCCGTCCTTAACCAGAAACTGTTCTTAACCTGAAGCACCACTTTAGCTAATAGGGCCTCCTGCTGCTGCCGCGCAGCTGGAGCACGATTTCTGTTCTCATCCTGAAGCAAAGTTCTTAACCCGAGGTACTATTTCTGGGTTAGCGGAGTCTGTAACCTGAAGCGTATGTAACCCGAGGTACCACTGTATTGTGTTTTTAATATTCGGTTGGCAGCCGCCCAAAGTGGCTGGGGAAACCCAGCCAGATGGGTGGGGTATAAATAATAAATTATTACAGTGGTACCTCTGGATGCGAACAGGATCCGTTCCAGAGCCCCGTTCGCATCCTAAAACGAACGCAATCGCCTCTGTGCGTGTCACGATTCGCCGCTTCTGCGCATGACATCGTTTCAAACGTCCGCACATGTGGCGAAACCTGGAAGTAATGCGTTCCATTACTTCCGGGTCGCCGCAGAGCGCAACCCTAAATATTCATCCCAAAGCTACTTCAACCCGAGGTATGACTGTATTTTTATTATTTGACAGTTTCTGCCGTGTCTGAGTTATGTAAATAGGTAAGAACAGCGTTTTGATGAAGGACCATTTAAGTCACACCTGCGTCAACCTGGAGCCACTTGTACCCAGCCATCATCAGAACAGCCGACAGCATCTCCCAGGCCAGTTATATTTCTAAACCACATGGCAGCACTGAGAAAATTCATGCATATTCTGGGGGTTCAGAGGAACACACAATATAGGCCAGCAGTCAGTGAGACGCCTCAAGGAAGCCCGTTAGCATAGTCTGAAGGCCCTCAGCTATTTTTGTTCTCTATATTATTTAGATATACTGTATGTTGTTATAAATATTGAGAGTAAGGAGTGGGAAAGCTTGCCAGCGAAGCACGTCCGTCCACATAAATTCATCTGATTTGCTTAAACGGATTCCAGAATGCTGAACGTGGCTTTACAGAGCGATAGGCTATCCCTGCTATTGGCTCCGACCTGCAAAATATATTTCCTTCAGTAGCTCATTTGCCCACCTCCCTGTCTTAACAAAGAGACTTGATTCATTACCTGACCAACTCTTTCTACATTAAAGTATTTCCCTTTACGATTGTAGAGCTCAGGTGCCTAAAACAAACAAACAAACATGGAATGCAATGTATATTTCATTTGAAGTGGAAACGTGAAGAATTATTAAGATAGCTAACTCCCAAGGTCCCACATTCAATTATATCACAGCCTCAGTGGGATATGTATCAGAAGGAGGCAAGTTAGCTTCCAAATACCCCCAGGCCTTGTGATCTGCAGTTGGTGGTGAAATACGGCAGAGCCTTCTCCACAGTGGCACCCAAATTATTGAACTGCCTCCTGCTGGAGGTATGATTGGCCCCCTCAGTACTGTCTTTTAGGTACCCTTTTAAAAATACAGTAGATTTATTATTCTAGTTAAGATAACAGAAACACACAAACACACATGTGTATATATTTGAGAAATACTACATAAAGCAACTTTATACTATATAGATTACATGGATAACTGTTGCCCTGGAATGTTGTCATTCCAAAATAAAATAAAGACCATTGCTCTATCCATTCATGACTTTCTCTGCTATAGTACATCAATCTGGTCATTATTCCAGCACCCCCATTTTCCCAATCCATTCTGAAACTAAAGGGGTTGCATTTGCGTTCAAGCTATTGCAAGAAGTACTCTCACAGCAGAAAGTAAATGTAATGTTACTTCCAGGTCCTCTCCCAGTACTGGGTTCTTACAATAACTGAATAATGACATATTGGGTTATCCAATTATTTCTGTGCTGAAATTACAAATTATCCTCCCCTCAAAATAGGGTGTATTGTGTCTTCAACATTTACCGTATTTTTTGCTCTATAAGACTCACTTTTCCCCTCCTAAAAAGTAAGGGGAAATGTGTGTGCATCTTATGGAGCGAATGCAGGCTGCGCAGCTATCTCAGAAGCCAGAACAGCAAGAGGGATTGCTGCTTTTTCTGCACAGCGATCCCTCTTGCTGTTCTGGCTTCTGAGATTCAGAATATTTTTTTTCTTGTTTTCCTCCTCCAAAAACTAGGTGCGTCTTGTGGTCTGGTGCGTCTTATAGAGTGAAAAATACGGTACTCGGTACTGCTAAGTGTATTTGACTTAATCTTTGAGGCGTTAAGAACTATTTTTATAGTAACATTTTATAGATTCCCCCCCCCCCTCCAGTACCATGGATATAATCTTGGTAGTAACTTAAGTCTTCTAGATTCTTTTAAAAAGCACATTTATTTCCTCAAGCTGTGGGGAAAGCTGAGCCACTATTACCTGTTTTGAGTCTGAAATGTTCTCTGTCATTAATCTGTATTACTATCAAGTTTTATTTTGTTTTAAGATGTTTCACAGTTATGTTTATATAGTGTTATAGACCACCTTGAGATTTTTGGAGGAAGGGTGGTTTATAAATAAATCACAATAACCCAAATGCACATTTCTTTCTCCCTTCAAATGTATGAGCAGAAATCTGTTTTCTAAATCCAGATCTCCTTTGCTGACCTGAACAGATGTATCTGTTTGCTTTCACTTGAAAGAACAAAAACTCCAAGTCAGCTGGATCGTGCGCAAATGTAATAATTTACTCACAGTAGCCAGTCAAATTAAAAAAAACTTACCTCATTGAAATGTTCAGTAAGAAAATCGGCAACAAAAGTAATATCTTTCTGAGTCATCTTTGAGAAACAAGAGGGGAAAAAATCACATTTTAAAAATCAGCTGCCAAAATTCTGCAAGCAGGAGCATCAAAATTAAAACCTTTCTCTTTAAAAGAACATGAAAATTACTGAATATAAAATAATTATACAGTAGCAGATCAAACAAGAAAACACAACCCTAATTAACATTAAAATGTCAATAATACTCTGTGAGCAACCATGTCAATTTTATTCTTTGTCGATATTTAATTTAGTTGCGTGGCTATTCCCTCCCCCCCACAGGTGGAATAAATAAAGACAACGGACACAGGGATTTAGGTTAATGGGCGTAAATGGCCACAACTTTATTGATTACAGATAAGAAGGGTATTGGCTTTAGGCATTGGCCCCTAACCAACTATCCGGTCTGACCGGGAAGGGTTAAACTCCAACAGGGGGAGCCACCCGAGATGCATATCCCTAGGCGCTCCCCGAGGGGTTACCGCTCGGGGGCGCGCTTTAGGCCCTAGCCTCCGTAGGTTTCGGACGAGGCATCGCCCCTCGGAGTCCTTCAACGAACTACCCTTCAAGCATTGGGGGAGGTGATGGCGTTCCTCCCCCCCAACCTCGTTTGCATAACAATACCCCGGCCAATGCCTACCGCCAAAACCGATGGAGTTGTGACAATTTGCTACGAGGTAGGCGAAAAAACCAAGTGGCTTCGAAAACCAGCCAATTAGCCAAATGGAAAAACTCCTACCAGGCCCCTTGCGGCGACCAGCCGAAGCCCATAGCAAGGTCAGTGGCAAAACCTAAAGGGCGGGTGGGTGGGAAAACAGCGTCAGCTGCTAGGCAGAAAAGGGGCGAGCCGAGGGCTGCCCCGACCTTAAGTGGCCTCTGGGAGGCCCGCCCCTGCCGCCAGCCAATTGGCTGGCGCTGCAGGGGGATGCAAATTGAGGGAATCCCTGCTTCCCGCGAGGCTGACGCCAGCCTCGCGGGAGTGAGTGTGGGCGGAGTCGTGAGCCCGCAACCCCCCCTCCTCCTGAAGTTCGGAATGGGCATTAAAGGGGCTAGATATCATTGGATTGCCTTTTTTGTCGTTGTTGTACATTTCTAATTTGATAGGGTGTTATGATAGTGCGTTTAAATACATGTAGGAAATGGAACATACATGACAGAGCACAGAAATACTACCTTGTTCAGCTCTGGAGGGACATGATCTTCTGACATCCTCAGCATGGCTGGAAAATTAAAAAAAGAGAGAGAGAGAGATTACCAGGACAGCACAATAATTTCCATTCCACTGCCCTCGCTTCCAAAACAGAGAAGATTTCACCAAAATACAGCAATGATAAAACATAGTCATTACAGTGGTACCTTGGGTTAAGTGCTTAATTCGTTCCAGAGGTCCGTACTTAACCTGAAACTGTTCTTAACCTGAAGCACCACTTTAGCTAATGGGGCCTCCTGCTGCCGCTGTGCCGCCGGAGCACGATTTCTGTTCTTATCCTGAAGCAAAGTTCTTAACCCGAGGTAATATTTCTGGGTTAGCGGAGTCTGTAACCTGAATCGTATGTAACCTGAAGTGTATGTAACCCGAGGTACCACTGTATACCCGCTTGAAAATGCCACAAAGGCAGCAACAACAACATGCGATGGTTATTTTTTTCTGTATCTCTTTGTGTAAAATACAAAGGACTACCTGCTCAGGGACAATATTTAAGGCTCAAAAGGCCTATCAACATTGCTCTGGGAGGAGGAGATGGACAGTAACTTGCTCTCCCCTAAAGTTTTACAAGTGGAAAACTTAAAACCATTCTGCCCCCCCCCCTTCTCCATTCCCCTTGTCCTCTTTCTTGAAAATCCAGCCCTTCTGGGTGCGGGAAGGAAAAACTGGGAGACCATGGCTTCCCCCCCAGAGCCCTAAGCTGTCTTCAGAAAGGAAATGAATGGCAATTCCTATTTCATGATGTCCCTGTTGGTGGGAACTAGGTGACTCCACATAGACAAGTCTTTACTTTTTTTCTCCTCAGAAATGAAAGGCAGTCACACAACCTATTTACTTTGGTTGGGTGCCTTCCTTTCATTTCTGAGGAGAAAAAAAGTAAAGACTTGACCATGTGGAGTCACCTAGTAAAGGACCCCTAGACGGTTAAGTCCAGTCAAAGGTGACTATGGGGTTGCGGCGCTCATCTCACTTTCAGGCCGAAGGAGCCGGCGTTTGTCCACAGACAGCTTTCCAGGTCATGTGGCCAGCAGGACTAAACCGCTTCTGGCGCAACAGGACACCATGATGGAAGTCAGAGCGCATAGAAATGCTGTTTATCTTCCCACCACAATGGTACCTATTTATCTACTTGCACTGGCGTGCTTTCGAACTCCTAAGTTGGCAGGGGCTGGGACAGAGCAACGTGGAGATTCAAACTGCCAACCTTCCGATCGGCAAACCCAAGAGGTTCAGTGGTTTAGACCACAGCGCCACCCGCGTCCCCTTACCCAACCTATTACGGCAGAACTAACCATGCTCCCTGGTGGCAAACAAGCCAATAAGATTTAGCCCTGCCCCTTCATCTGCCTAGGTTTCCATTTTTCAGAAATCGAACCCTGGTTTATATCATTAGCACCAATTTTAACTCACCTACATATAGCCACCGGAAAAAAGCTTTGAAGTTCTTCATACTGCTGTCTATAACTCTGTAGAAAGAAAGAATAGAAAGGGCATTAAAACCTATTCCAAATGCTACCCGGACTGAAAGGTGTTTCTAAAGCCCACCTCCCTCGTTACAATTTCCTTCCATGCGAGCAATTCCACACACTGGAAGGTACGTCATCACTTCAATATCATTAATATAATGCAACCTTATAAATATGTTCATCAGATGTTACTAGCTTGCAACCTCTTTGCTAATCTGTTCCACTTCTATAGAGAGAAGTAGGAGGGGATGGGTCTTTCCCTCTTCTAGCAGACTTCTTGCTGAAATCTTCATTTTTATGCAACAATTATAAGGTCCAGGATTCAGTCCCTTTTTCCATCTGTCAAGAGAGAAGGGATAGAATATTCCATCCTTCCTCTGCCAACCTGCCAGCATGGAATTCTATGTGCATATGCAATCCTCTTCTGGCTAGCAGGCTAGTGCTTAAATACAACTATGATATAGTGCTTCTGAAAAGTCATAGTGCTGCTTATGCACTATCAGTAATATTTACAGCAAAATATCAAAAAAACGAAGATCATGGCCACTAGTCCCATCACCTCCTGGCAAATAGAAGGGGAAGAAATGGAGGCAGTGAGAGATTTTACTTTCTTGGGCTCCATGATCACTGCAGATGGTGACAGCAGCCACGAAATTAAAAGACGCCTGCTCCTTGGGAAAAAGGCGATGGCAAACCTAGACAGCATCTTAAAAAGTAGAGACATCACCTTGCCAACAAAGGTCCGCATAGTTAAAGCCATGGTTTTCCCAGTAGTGATGTATGGAAGTGAGAGCTGGACTATAAAGAAGGCTGATCGCCGAAGAATTGATGCTTTTGAATTATGGTGATGGAGGAGACTCTTGAGAGTCCCATGGACTGCAAGAAGATCAAACCTATCCATTCTGAAGGAAATTGGCCCTGAGTGCTCACTGGAAGGACAGATCGTGAAACTGAGGCTCCAATACTTTGGCCACCTCATTAGAAGAGAAGACTCCCTGGAAAAGACCCTGATGTTGGGAAAGATGGAGGGCACAAGGAGAAGGGGACGACAGAGGATGAGATGGTTGGATAGTGTTCTTGAAGCTAGCAGCATGAGTTTGACCAAACTGCAGGAGGCAGTGGAAGACAGGAGTGCCTGGCGTACTCTGGTCCATGGGGCCACGAAGAGTTGGACACGACTAAATGACTAAACAACAACAACAACAATTGGTCAGGATCATCACAGAAAGGTGATGACTAAGTTGTATTTTGGACAACAACAAACTTTTGCTCCCAACATTTAAACAGGAAACCAAAGTCTAAAAATGCTTTGCATCCGACAAGCTAGATGAATACGTACTGAAGCAACTCATTTGCTTTAAGGATGAAGGAGCCCACCGCAGTAATAGCTTCTGTAAAGAGAGAACAGTTATTTAACATCAGCTGAGTTGACAATCAACACGCTAGCCAGAAAGCTAATAATATGTACCTTCTATTCCTGTTGCATCCAGTCCAAGAGACTCATACTTTTGTTTCCACAATGCCATTCCTTTCAGTTCACTGAGATGGTAAAGCAAAGCCTCAGAGCCGCTATCAAAGAAAGGCAGCAAAAACATTTAGTGAAGGAACTGCCATCACACTCAACAATTTATTATTAAAGAATAATAATCTGGAATATTTGACAGACTAAAGGAATCAAAGCAAAATACAAGTGATTTGTAGTTTATATATGATGTTTGGTCCACACTTCCTCCTGACATAAGAAAACTTGGTATACTTAGATGTTTGGTTTCATACTGCTTTTAATTTTAATGTTGCTTTATTATGCTGCTAGCTAACTTGACAGCTCCACAGAGTTATGCTTTGCTGGGGTAAAAGTAAAAAAATAAGTAAGCTTAAGTTCTGCGTAACTAGGTTGTTACTCCTATAGTGTGATAAAGGTAAAGGGACCCCTGATCATTAGGTCCAGTCGTGGCCGACTCTGGGGTTGTGGCGCTCATCTCGCTTTATTGGCCGAGGGAGCCGGAGTACAGCTTCCGGGTCATGTGGCCAGCAGGACTAAGCCGCTTCTGGCAAACCAGAGCAGCGCACGGAAACGCCGTTTACCTTCCCGCCGGAGCGGTACCTATTTATCTACTTGCACTTTGACGTGCTTTCGAACTGTTAGTTGGGCAGGAGCTGGGACCGAGGAACAGGAGCTCACCCCATTGCGGGGATTCGAACCGCCGACCTTCTGATCGGCAAGTCCTAGGCTCTGTGGTTTAACCCACAGCGCCACCAGCGTCCCTGGGTGTGATATATGAGTGTTAATAACACTTCATGTAGACTTAATGAAATCAATAAATCCACTGATTTCAAGGGGTCTACTCTGAAAACGGCTAATGTTGGTTATCACTCCTACTCAGCCCAAGCTAGGATTTCCTTGCATAAGTGAGAAGTATTTTAGCAATTTTTCTTCCGTGGAACGGGAAGGTGGCAGTGGTATTTCAACTGACTTAAGCATCAAACGTTTTCGAGTTTTCTCTGTTCCATAAGTTCCTATATTTATTTGCGTCCCTCTCAACACAGCAGGAGATGTTACCTTTGCAAGTGACTTATGACAAGCTTCTGAATACTGGAATAAGAGGATTCCATGGACTGGCCAAGTTTTTTTAAGCCCTGTTGGAAGAGACTTTGGTTTTAGCAGCGTAGGTCAATCAAAAGGCAGTAACCGTATTTTAACATATGCGCTAGTATACCTTTACAGTGAGCTGATTCATAAGCAGCGCCTGAAGTTCAAGGCTGTATAGGGAAAACAACAACACCACACACAAAT
>JAXCMG010000173.1:179975-202595 GCA_034642415.1 Podarcis siculus
GATCTTAATTTGAGCTATGCTCATGACTCATCATGAAACCAGTGTGTTGTTGTGGTTAGTCTGTTGGACTAAGATCTGGGAGACCAGGGTTCTTTCTAGTCCACACTCAGCCTAGGGCCAGTTACCATCTTTCAGCCTAGTCTACCTTACAGGGTTGTTGTAAGGATGAGAAGAGGGATAACCATGTATGTCACCTTGAGCTCCTTGGTGGAAAGGTAAATAAAAATAATAAATATTACCATAAACACTCCTCCTCCCACCCCCATTATGCTGCCTGTATAGCATAAACTTCAATACCTTGATTCTAAGATATGAAAACTTTACACCAGGCACCCCCAAACTCGGCCCTCCAGATGTTTGGGGACTACAATTCCCATCATCCCTGACCACTGCTCGTTAGCTAGGGATGATGGGAGTTGTAGTCCCAAAACATCTGGAGGGCCAAGCGTGGGGGTGCCTGCTTTACACCATCGTTTCTCACACTTTTAGGGTTGATGACCTTGTTACGATATAGAAGCAATGCAGCTACGAGCTGCTAGCTTGAAAACAAAACATGATGGAATGTTAGGACTGTTCCGTGGGAAACAGAGGGACAGTCAATTCACAGTGCGAAGCACCGGGATTAGCTCAGAGTGTAATATGAGCTCTTCCGTTTGTTCCTGTACAGGAAGTGCAGGAAGTGTTTGCCTGTAGACTGCTGAAGTTTGAAGAGAGCAGTCATGTTTTTGTAACGCTGCAAAGACAGAAATAAAGGCATGTAAATACGTTTCTATCTCTTTCCCCTGCCGGGGGGGGCAGGGGAAAAGAGGGGGGGTGTTCTTCTCACACTGAGAAGGGTCGCCTATTGCGACCTAGCCTGGATCTTGCTGGGGAATGCAGCCAGGGAGGTCAACAGGAGATCAAGCCGGGTACCTGGGAGAGTTGCCAGTTTCTCCTGATATGGGCTTGATTTCCGACAGACCTCACCTACGAAGGTTGCCCATGAAAATAAATTTGTCTGTGCAGCACAAACACATGCTATGCCCTTTGGATGCTACGCATAAAGACTAGCAAGTGATTTTGACCTTTGATGCATGGTTACATAATGAATGTAGCCAGCACAGTTGGAAGACATAAGCCAGACACCGAGATTCGAATCCTATTCAGTCATAAAATTAACTGAGTAAACTCAGGTCACACTTCCATCAGCCTGTATTAATTCACATAACTGTTGCAAGGATAATAATAATACTAAAAAGTGGGGGGGGGGGACCCATGCATACCAGTCCTAAGCTAAGAAGTGGGATACAGATGTAATAATTATGAGACAAAAAAGAGGTACATTTCAGACCATCATTTTTATTGTTTTAAGACAGGAAAGTCTGGTGATCTTATGCATTCATAAAAAAATTACAAGGGTTGATAAAAACTGAAGCCACAATAAACTTAGAAATGTGACAGTTTGTTTGTTTTTAAATCCACAATGTTTTACATTTTAAGGCTTAGACATTTTATTTAGTATATTAAGTGCATTGCTCTAACATGCTACATTTTATCAACCCCCTCAAAACATAAAAAAATAAAAAGGCCAATCTGGGGAGTTCAGGAGTATTGCTTAGCAGCTTGAGATAACAGCATGGCTAAAAATTCAAAAAACATTTTCCATAGAAGCAATCTTTCCTACAGATGGTACTCAAGGTCCTCACATTTGAGCGGAACAATGGATGTACAACAGGTATTACTAAATTCCAAGTTTCTGTAAAATTACCTCTGCAAGTGATGTTTTATGCCAAGTTAAATCCAACAAAATAGCTCTGGGTTGCTGAGGAATCTCATGACTATAAATGGTCAGGAATCCCCAGAATAAACTTCTGATTTACAGTCAGGTTTGGACGGAGCTGCGGTACGGCTATCCAACAATTCAAAGGAGCGGGCTCTTAATATATTAGTAACAGGAGGTTTCCACTTTGGCATCAGCTGATGGATTTAATGGGCATTGGTAACAGTTTCAAGAAACCCTATATAATATTGTGATTGATCAATATATTAACCTTTTCAATTCTCCATCTACACAAGTGAACCACAAAGAATCAAGGCAAGGCATCGCTATGCAAAGAGATAAGCTGTATGTGCATTCCTAAAAATGTTGTGTCACCCTAAATCCTGAACTCAATCTACAAATACACCTTGGGAGACCCTGAAGTATCAATAAAGGACATTAAACATGCCTTCAACTTCTTTTCCCTATAAGGATTTGTTTAAGCATTAAGAAAGTGGTCTGTGGCTGGTTCAACTGTTGCTGGGCAGGGGGGAGAACATGACCTGTGAGTGATTTAGAGAACATTCTCACACAGCCCCACCTGTACCGTTTATAGATGGGGGAGTTCATCAGCACTCCTCCACCTGTTCATCTATTTCCAATGTATAACCTGAGAGCTTCATATATATTAATTGGACCCATTTAAACAATTTCACCTTTTTTTAAAAGCAGGGGTGAAATCTACACACACATTGCATGTGGGATGTACATAGCACAATATAATTTAAGTATGTGAGGGACATAAATTGAGGCTCATTCCCATCTTCACCCTTAAAGTGTTGATGCAGAAGGAAGGAGGGATGCAAGCCCCACCTTGTAGGGGGTTTATGTATTCAGTTAAAAAAAACACCAGGGCATAAAAAACTATGAAATAATTAAGTTTCCTTCGGATTTGCAGGAATAATTTGGTCTTTCATGTCATTTATTCTCCAAATTAAGATGTAATGGTATTGGTCCCAGATCCCCACAGTAAACTGATCAAGATATAATTCTGTAATATTTGAGAATATAAATCTGTAATATTTGAGAATATAAACCGTTAAGAAACCCATGCAAATATTTGGTAAGTGTTGCAAAAGTTCAAGCAGCTTTCTTGCAGTAGAGGAATGAAAAGGCTGTGCTTCATTTCCATCAAGGAAAATCAGACTTTGATTTCTGACATTTGTATCCAACAGAGCAGTTCTTTCCTACAATTTATGCAAAAGTAGTCTTTGGCATCTGTAAACTTCTTTTCCCTTTTAATGTTAGATACAGAAAACATTAAACTGTCTATAAAAATACAGTATAGGACAAGCGCATTTCCCTGAAGTAAAATTTCACAATTTTAAACTGTAAACGTATTACATTCAAAACACAAAACTTTAAAAAGTTCTGAGGTTTTGGCAGTCCAGCACTTTGTGTACAGCAGAATTACATTATTCTAAAACTTTCACACAACAGAAAGTCTTGCTAAATTGAAGACATTTACGTGTCTCTACCAAGAGGAAAAGAATGGCTTCCGGCTGTGGAAAGTCTGTGTAAACGCATTGCTCAGGTGAACAATTCGTCCTTGACTTCCACCATGACTTCTTTCCACAATCACACGAGGCATCTGAACAAGCTGAAGAGGACTTCTTCCATCCTTTAATGCCTGAATAAGATTAAGTATCTGTAGACACAAAAGTATATGGCATCAAACTGCCTATAAAGATAGCAGTATAGTACAAGCTCCTTTTCCTGAAGTAAAATTTCAGAAAATTTAAGTAAAATTTTATGTGTGAATGGGACTGCTTTGTGGTGGCACCCCGGCCCTATGACATTTGGGTTGCACCCACTTTGACAGCATTCAGGCACCAGCTCAAAACATGGCTTCTTAACCCAGGCTTTTGTGAATGGTCACTGGTGTGTAGTACCGTATTTTTCGCTCTATAGGACGCACCCGACCATAGGACGCACCTTGTTTTAGAAGGGGAGAACACGGAAAAAAATTCTCCCCCTCTCTGCTCAGCGCCCCTTCAGCGAAGCAGCAGGAGAAACGGAAACCCTTCCATTTCTCCTCCTGCTTGGCTGAAGGGGCACTGCGCAGCTCTCCCTCTCTGCTGAAACCAGGAGAGTCTTGCTCTCCCGGCTTCAGGCGGCTATCCCTGAAGCTTTCGGAGCGCAGTGCAAGTTCCTGCTGCGCTCCGCAGGCTTCGGGTTCCTTTCACTGAAGCCGGGAGAGCAAGACTCTCCTGGCTTCAGCGAAGCCTACGGAGTGCAGCGGGAACTCGCACTGAGCTCCGAAGGCTTCAGGCGGCTATCCCTGAAGCCTGGAGAGCGAGAGGGGTCGGTGCACACCGATGCCTCTCGCTCTCCAGGCTTCAGCGAAAGCAATGCGAAGCCTCCAGAGCACGGAGGGAGCGCTCCCTCTGCACTTCGGAGGCTTCGCTTTGCTATCGCTGAAGCCAAGGAGCCTGCATTCACTCCATAGGACGCACACACATTTCCCCTTGATTTTTGGAGGGGAAAAAGTGCGTCCTATAAAGTAAAAAAAAAATGGTAATTGCTGTGATTTTTGCAATTCCAGTGATTTTATGATCTTAGGTATATGGCATTTTATTGAATCTTGCCACTACCTGCCCTGAGATCTTCAGATGAAGGGCAAGGTGTGAACTGTCTAAATAAGAATTTAACATGTTTAGAGGGGACTTCTAAAATAAGTTTAGGGGACAGGTAGTTTGCATTAGGGGATGGCTGTTTCCTTGCCGTACTATCCAGTACTGGGGCCCCAAGTATCAGAAGTACTATGAGGTGACTTTCTGACCTTTCAAGTAGAGGTATAGAAACTTTTGAAGGAGGGACAGTTGCTAGGAACTAATGTTCTCAGCTGTGGGGCTACCCTAGGATGCAAAGGTATTGGATATTTTTAACTGACCTACTGCTAAATTTTAGGCTAACTTATATTTCTGATATATTTGAAATGAAAATTGTTTAATGATCAATGTTGTATCATAGTGATGTAGTATGACTACATGGAAATATTTAGACTTCCATTTTCTATTAACTACTCTGAATACAAATGTATTTGTAGACAATGCAATATACAAATAAATTAGAATGGGCAATACGGCAATATCCATACGGGTCGGAGTGTGTGGTGATCCT
Source organism: Podarcis siculus (assembly GCA_034642415.1). Lineage (NCBI taxonomy): Eukaryota > Metazoa > Chordata > Lepidosauria > Squamata > Lacertidae > Podarcis > Podarcis siculus. The sequence goes on from JAXCMG010000173.1 coordinate 184,897, forward strand.
TACTAAGTCAACTGCAAGATGATCAGCAAAGTCAAGAAACTATTTGGAGGAACAGGGGGTTTGTTGTACAGACTTACACATTAGTTTCCAGGCTGTTTAGGAATACAAAGTTATTGGTTACGTGGCCCATCAGTTTGTAGTACCGGTTAAGTCTTAACCAGATTCAATGTATATACCTCTAATCAGAAGTACCATTAAGTCCTAGATAAGTCTGAAAAGGATTACTGACTTTGTCTTTAATAAAGAGCAACTGAGGAATAATTGTTTTCTGCACATATATATTGCAGAAGTGTATTTTTAAAGGAACAGTTACAATGAAAAGCATTCTTACCTGTCCTCTCATCACAGACATTTGCTTTTCAAATGTAGCCTTGTCAAAACCTTTGTCGGTCTTAATTGAAAAAAAATGAAAAAGTAAAGTTTCAGAAAGTTTCTTAACTCAAACCAAACTTATCCCCTATGCAACCAGAGATTTATAGCAGTACACAGAATGCCACCTTAAATAATAAATCTAATTTTCCAGGGGTCCAAATTTGTCATAAATATTTTGCAAGCATTTTGCTTTCACAGCTATTACCAATTCAGAACATTTACATTTCCTGCCAGGTACTGCATACTACTTTAACTAGTTCTGCTGAATATATTTTTGAAGTTACCTTAAACAATTCATAAAGATCTTCGCAAAGATCCTGTACAAAGTTCATGTCAGAAATACGAGGAAGAATCAAATCTATTGTTTCTTGAGAAAAGGGGACCTTTGCTTGTGGAAGCCAAGCCCAATGAAATGGATCTAGCGGAAGATAGGAAGAAAAAAAAGGTGGATTACATAGTCAAGCTTTTAGATGCATTTGCTGACTTCAGGAAATGCAACTTGATATACACAATCCTGCTTACAACCTTGTGCTAAAAATTAACTAAAATTAACCTGTTAACTGACAAGTTGAAAGACTGAAAAAAAGATGCAGCTGAGAAGAGCAATTTATGCCAATTTAGTGCTTGAAACACAATAAATGCAAAATATAATAAATATAAAACAACCAGCTACAAGTTAATAATAGATAACATCGTTCTCTTTCTTTTCAAAAGCAGTTATAAATAATGACATTCTGCTAAGATGATGAAAGCTCAAAAAAGTGGGGGCATGGTGCACTTCCTTTGAAAGGGTTTTTCAAAAGGATGGGTAAAAAGGTAAAGGACCCCTGACAGTCAAGTCCAGTCATGAACAACTATGGAGTTGCGGCGCTCATCTCACTTTACTGGCCGAGGGAGCCGCCGTTTGTCCGCAGACAGTTTTTTCGGGTCATGTGGCCAGAATGACTAGGCCGCTTCTGGCGAAACCAGAGCAGTGCACGGAAACGTCGTTTACCTTCCCAATGGAGTGGTACCTATTTATCTACTTGCACTTTGATGTGCTTTTGAACTGCTAGGTGGGCAGGAGCAGGGACTGAGCAACGGGAGCTCACCCCATCACAGGGATTCAAACCGCCGACCTTCCGATCGGCAAGCCCTAGGCTCAGTGGTTTAGACCACAGCGCCACCCGCGTCCATATAAAATGCCCCACTATGCACCTTTGCCACTACAAGAGACAGGATGCAGAGTCTTGCATTCCCAGCAGGCCTTAGTGCTTAGGGAGGTTCACATGGGCGACAGTGATAGCTTTCAGATTTTACACCATCTATGACCAAAATACATAATCACTATGATGTACCACAAGACAAAAAAAGGTATTTAGAAAGAGATAGTCACACATATGAAAAGTAGATACATTTATTCAATTTCTTCTTGTTGGGTTTTTTTTTAACTTACATGCTCTCCATTCATCAGGATGTTTGAAAGGAAAAGCTAAACCATTATCAATTGCTGCAATTTTAATAATAGGTTCTTTTTTATCAATCCATTGAATATCCTGCAAGAAAAGTACTTTTAGTTTTAAAATTATTTTTATTCTGAATAGTCACATAAACAGGATTATACAATACCAAAGATACTTATAATGCTACACAGGTGAAAAACAACTCAAAAAATATCAAATATATTAATTACTAGTTATAACATGCTCATTATCACATCACAAGCTCGATCCAACAATATCAAAAATTCCACATTGTACATATATTCCACCACTGGATAGAGCTTAACTCTTGCCTTATTGCAACACTAGCTTAGTGTTTTTATTAGTCTGAGAGGGCATAATCACTTCTGTTGCTCTTGGCCTAATGTAACGGGATGGTAGTTGTTATCAACTGTTTGTTCTACCTGCAGTAATCCACATAACATTAATAATTTTGAATGTGACATGTGGGATAGCATAGTAAGTGTAATCTGTTTGTGGGATTAAAATAACTCCAAATATGATATCTGACATAACAACAAAGCTTTCATATTTGATTTTAGGGTTTAGGAATCATCACTGCAACATACCTGTGTGCCTGTTATTTCATTTGTCTCCAACAGTCATCTATCAGCAGCCATTATATGAGGCTACAGCTGAGAGACACACACACATGCATATGGGGCTTCAGGGCTGAGCTGAGATATATTTGGCTCCTCCTCTTGTGGAACTCTTTCAATATATTCTGGTTGTTACAAAAACTACTGCCTACGCCTGCTTTTTTCCTCCTCCCTCCCATTTCCATTTCCTTTTGTCTCATGGCATTTAGATTGTAAGCCTGAACGCAGACACCGTCTTATTACCAATATCTGTATTATTTAAAGATAGAACAAGCAACTTTTGTCTTACCTTATCAGAAAGTTCACTCTCATCACTCTGCTTTTCATATCTGACTAGCCAATTGTCATTGCCTCTATCTTCAAATAAAATAGGGGGGGGGGCAGAATCAGTGAAATGCATTAGAATAAAGCATATATTTGAAATGAAGAATTCCAATATAATTATTGTAAAGGCATCATTTTTAGAGAACTGGAATAGTTATATAAATAAAAATTGCATCTAAATTACAATGCCAAGATTTTTCATGAAGCAGCAATAGTCAGAACATGCAAGCCTCATGATATAATTCCTATTTTGAATTGCATTATATGGGAGGGGTTGTCCTCCCTGCCCCTGTTTAACTACGAGGGGGACTTTATTTGTGTTGAGGCAGAAGTTCACAAAAATATTTGGGTCCCTTTTTCAGAACAGTAAGAATCCTTTGCTTATATACTCCTTTACTTATAAAGGAAGAAACAGAACAAATTCCTCCTCCTCTCACTAAACATTTGAGGAAGCTACAGCAGAATGGAGTTGGACATGGACCAAGATTCAGCTAAGATAAATATTGATAAAGCTAAAGGAAAATGTTTATTAAAAGCTATACCAATCTAACACCATGCTGATCAAGTCACATATATCCAACTGTGCAAAACTGTTTCTGCAAAGTCAACAGATCTCTTTCAGATTTTATACTGTATGCATATTTTGACATTGTCCAATAATCCAAAAAATTTGGAGGACAATTTGTAATTTCATCACAGAAATAATAGTGGATCCAATACCATATGACCTTAAAACACTACTATTATGTTATCTGAAATATACAGTACTGGAGGGGGATCTGGAAGTAATACATTGCCTCCCAGCTCTGAAAATATGTATTGTGAAAGCTTGTAAAAACATGATGGGACCATTAGTTTCAGAAAGGCTGTGGAGAATCTGGGATGTTGTACTAATGACAAAATTAATGTACTACAGAAAAGCAAGCAATGAACAAAGTTTCTTAGAACGATGGTCTTGATTTATTTTCTTTTGGAATGAAAAATTCCAGGACAATATCAATATAACCTAGTCCTATTATAACACTGTCTTATGAACTGCATCATGTGCATGCCTGGGTTGTTGTTGTTTTTTAATGATAAAATAAATAAGCATTTGAGGAAGGAGCTTCCTTCTACCTATCAGAACAACTGGTGGGACAGTTTTTGGAGACTTAAGAATACATGGGACAACCAGAAAGAAGAAACAGGAGCTGGTACCCAACACCAGTTAATTCTCCTCTGCAGCTGCAGTTGCCATTTAGAAGTGACATGTTCTAACCGGAGCCATTTCCCGCTGACTATGTCAAAGTAGCTGCTGCGAGATCAAATGGGAACCTTTAAAAAGATATCCACAAGCGTAAGCATTGGGGAGTCATTGAAGCATAGGATTGTAGAGTTGGAAGGGACCACGAGGGTCATCTAGTCCAACCCCCGGCAATGCAGGAGCCTTTCGCCCAGTGTGGAGCTCAAACCCACAACCTGAGATTAATAATAGTCTCATGCTCTACCAACTGAGATATCTTAATCTCTGAAGAACGACTGCCACAAATAACACTATATTGATACAGTGTATATCATTTTATATCATTTTAATGGTCCCATAGATAAATCTCACAGTGAGGCAGTAGATCAGAGCTTTCCAAACTTTTCATTTCAGTGGCACGCTTTTCAGACATGCATCATTCCACAACAAAGTAATTCAGTTTTACAGTACTAGCAAACTGGAGGTTAAACTAACCCCTTTCCAACCCCAGGAGGAATATGGGGATCGCTTGTGCGACACACTGCAGCCGATACACTAACGGTGTCGTGATACACAGTTTGGGAAGTTCTGCGGTAGATGAAGCCACAGCTATTCTGTTACATGGGCCAGTTATGACATTTTGCTGCCCACACCAGCTAAACTACTGAGAGCACACTGATGAGGAACCACTTGACCACAACCATCTTGACTATGATGTGACAGTTTCTGTTTGGTTTAGCCCACACTTTCTCATTTGTTCTTAGGAATGTATTTGAAAACCTGATGATGATGATGATGATGATGATGATTTCTACTCCCTTACGAGCAACAAAAGAATGCTGTTGCTGCAAGAGACAAACACAGCTACCCTTCTAGAAAGGGTTTATGTATAAATGAGCTACCTTTTATAATCTCAGGAACAGAGAGAGATGCAAGTATCAGTCCAACCCAAACATCTGACTGGCAACAACTCTCAGAAGTCCTTCTCTAAGTAACAATATGAGAAGCCTTTCCTCTAAAATGGAGAGGAATGCCTTGCTTGATTCATAGTACCTCATTAGTACATCACAGCAAAGAATGGACATTCATAGCAATTGCCCTTTTTTGGGCACAGAGGTAGGATCCTGAGGCCAAATGCAGCCCTGTGTGGCCCTTGGGACTCTTCCTAGGCTCACCAGCCCTGCTTTGCACCCTCAAGTAGTTTTGCAAAGCTGAAATATGACCCTGGATTCTGATAATGCTTCTTGTTTTCCCAGCTGGGGGATAGTCTACTATACAAAATTAAAATTCACATCTATTGTCTGCTCAAGCCTATCACTGCCATGCGGCCTCCTAAAGGTTGCTCAGATGGGAATGTGATCCTTAAGCTGAAACAGATTCCCCATCCCTGCTCTAGCACAGTATAAGCATATTACTTCAAACAGTGTCAAATCTCTCAAATAGGGTTTGAAAACTTCCAGCCAAGGACCTAATGAATACTGGCATGGCTCCCAATTTTATCTGCCACCTGTCCAAGCCCTGACTTCACCTGTGTGGGGCAGGTATAGATAGGGCTACAAAAGAACAAATGAGAATTTAAGGATCAGCACTAATATGGACCCCCACTAGCTGTCCTAAGAAATTTCCCACTGGGAGCCCACCTAATTATTTGTTGAACAGGTATGCCAGAAAAATGAGTATGAGCTATGGAAGTAAAAAAACAAACTATTAAATACCAGTGTTTCTGATTACGTAATCAAGCACTACCAGTCTTTCAAACTGAGACTGAAATTGCTTCCTTGTATTCTCAGGCAAAGGGTCTGTTTCAAATTTCCTGAGCCAATAGTCAGCTTCTTTGTAGCCTTCCACAAATAGCTGAAAGGAGCCAACCTGAAATTTAAAATAAACCCTGCATTAAGAAAAGGAACAAAATTGATTTTTAAAATATCTAATATCCCAGTAGTGTTCTGTTCTTAATTTGCATGATATCAACTACTTATTTTAATTTATTAATTTAAATTATTCATTTATTTATTTAGCATGCTGCCTTAAGAACAAATGTAGCATATGAACAAAAGAGCAGCCCTGCTGATAAGAACATAAAAGAGCCTGCTGGTTCGGGTCAATAGCCCTTCCAGTCCAGCATCCTGTTGTCGCAGTGGCCAACCAGAGGCCTACAGAAAGCCCACAACCAGGATACAAGTTGCACCCACAAGCAGCATGCACCCACTTTCATCCTTAGCACCTGGTATTCAGAGGCATATTGGAGAAATAATAATAATTATAACCAGAAGCTATTAATAAACTTATCCTCCAAAACTTTGGACTTGGAATAGATTCAGCCCATGAAACTGATTCAAGATGAGATCTGAGAGCTGTTAAATTTAAGTTAAAATAGCCAAAAATATTCAAGCATGTGCTAGGGAAAAGAAAACTGAAGCAATAGGTAAGGCTGGGGTTGCCATATTTCAGTACAGTAACTGAAAATCCGGACACAAAAATTATTGAGCAAAAAAAGAGCTATTTTTAAGGATAATTGCCAAAATGACACTGACGAGATTGGTTGCCATACATCCAGATTTTCTTGGACATTTCCACCCAGACACTGTTTCTGACAGCCGAATCCTGGCTATGTCCAGAAAATTCTGGACATATGGCAACCCAAGATAAGTCTGGCAGTTGTGGAACTATTAAAGACATTTCCTGTTATGGACACATTAGAACAACAGCCTGGTTGTGGAGACCTGTGAAAATAATGCAAGTTTGAGATATATCTCTTGATTTGTATTATTTTGACTATGCTAATCACGGTGGGAGGCATGAACTATGCAGGAAATTGCATCACCGCCTGTAACAACTGAAAATGTTATTCAGCAATTTTCTTGGCCATATTTTTGTTTCTGCACTTCTTCTGAATTGTGCCAAACGGACAGCTGTACCTATATTTTCCTAGAGCCTGGATAACTTCTCAGTGTCATTTGTAGGACTTTTTTGAGCAACGGGGATTATACAGAAATCTGAAGATAATAAGAGTTAATGGGAAGTGGCAGCAGTAAGGAGGTAGTGATACCAGTCTTAATAAAGCCAAACAAACAAAGAAGATCAAAGAAAAGACATACAAAACCCACAAAGTATTATTTCGGAAGGAAAGTAAAACCATGAGCATTGGTATACCCAGTGAGGTGTTTGGTTTTCTTTTTACCTTTTCTTGAGACGCAATACCTACTTTTAAGAATTGGGCATTTGGTATGAGGAGATAAGTGTTTTTTGAATTCTGACCAACAGAAAGGGAGGAAATCCCTTGAAACACTATGGAAATAAAGAATTTCAAAGGGCTTACCTTAGGAGGTAGTCCTATTCGATGAAATTTTTTGCCAACTTTTGGCACTTTTTCTAAAGCATATTTTTTGCCTCTTGATTTAGCACGATCTATTGCACTGTAGTTGAAAGTCTCACTAACAATCCAGATAACCTTAAAACAAACAACATAAAACAGGATTTAGAGTCTTTAGCTTTGGAGACTTTAAGCGTGGACACGTAATATAAGGAATAAGGTGTTGGCTTAGATAACCTGGGCCTCAACCATTTTGAACTTCAAAGATTAAAAACACTTTGTCTAGTCCAGAAACAACAGGAAGCCAGTATAGCTGTTCTGAACATAAGGTAATGTGCTTCCTTCAGCTTAATCCTGTAATTAAATGGGCAGCCTCAGTTTGAACTAACTAAAGTATAGGGATAGGCTTCAAAAGCAGCCCACGTGGAAATGTTGCAGCTGTCCTGGTTAGTCATTAAGATATGTGCCACAGTGACTTTGGTCATTACTTCCTAGGAACCAGAATCCCAGTGCCCAAGCCCCATTTTGCTCTGGCGCCTTGCAGGCCCACATTGCTTTTTCGGGCAGCACGAAGCCTGAAGGTTCCCAAGCCACCACATCACTCCCAGGTGGCTTGGGCACGGTAAGTGCCCCCCCCACGCTGTGGCTCCCAGTGCCCCCCACCCTCCCTGCACCCCCTAGTTACACAGTTTAGGTTGCAAAGTCTTATTTCTACAGAGTCAACTCCTGGTACAAATCTTTCTTACCTTTGTTTTAGGCACCACTCCCAATCCCAATTTACTGTCTACAAGATAGGCACCGGTTTCAGAGAGGTATCCCTGATTAGGAACAAGACAGCCTCTGCCAAAACAGCAAGGGCAACACATTTTGTGAAAATACTTGGTCCATTTTGGATTTAGGTGACCATAAGGCTCTTCAGATTTTGGTTTAAATACTCCAATAGATTTCTGAGGAAAGAAGTAAGTAGTTAGTATTTATTAAAATGCCTTCATTCTGAAAGTAGTCAAAGAAAGTATTATGTCCACCTGGTATTTTACAATCTATGGAACAGTTTGGCTCCTGAATAGCCTTGGCTAGAGTTCTCACTAGGGCCACACCTATTACAACTCACACTGCGGAATGCAACCATGTTGTTGTGCGTTGTGTGATGTGACTTAGCGTCACACGGTTGGAGAGAGCAACAACAAGACTATTTTACTGGGTTTTGTTAAGGTGACTAGCAGCTCTTACAAAATCTCTTCTTTGTGGCTCAAGTACAATATAAATATAAAGGCAGTAAAACAGGAAACAAAACATTAACATCTTCATTTGGTACAGTATAAAATTGTCTGCAAATTCTAAATTCATGACAAAAATGGTCCATGAATGTGTAAGCATTCCCTTCAAACAAGTGCACACACTTTCTCAAACAGTGTACACGGCAACACATATTTCACATAGTGCATTTTAAGCAGGAGGACTCAGATTTTGTGCCTTTAGCTTCTGAGTTGAAATGCCTTCACTAAACTACTCAAGTGAGTGGCCTAACAGAATGGCTTAGAGGACATATGCAGCAAAAATACAACCTGCTTTACCCATAGAAATTGAGTATTTAAAAAATAAAAAGACCAAAGTAATTGCTTTTTGTTTTATCTGGGATCACAACTGATCTATGTTAGAATGGAAATAATATAATGCAATTCAGCTGAACTCTCTTTCTTTTCAGCTGAACTTCTATTTAGCTGAATTCTAGCTCTGCATATGAGCATTGAAAGTGGCAATTTTATTAGATTTACCTTTGCAGCAACCAGAAGTATGCTGAAAGACTGACTATGCACTGAACCTAGTACTAACTGAGAATAATGTCAATTTGACCAATGCTTATTATTATCTATGAGGTTTGCTACACTGAATGACCAAAATAATGATGAAACCTACAGTAAAATACCCTAAAGGCACTATGGATAATGACTAAAAATGTGCAAATGGAGTTTTCAAAAGTAATTCATTTACAGCGTGCATCAAAATACTGTATATAATTAAGCTCAAACTCTTTTTAGAAGGAAGCATTCTGCTAAAACATACAATGCAAGCTTTGCTGTAAAGTACATGACTGGCTGCTTTGGGTTGACCTGCTGACAGTAAAAGACCCCTAGAGAGAGATGATAGATATCAAGTCTAAGTCACTGACAAGAGTATGACTGGACCCAGTATCTACAGCTTTATTACCAAGGGCTCAATCATAAATACATTCACCAGTTACACATCCTGCAATCAATGACCTCCATTAGACATTGTCCAAAGGAATAGTTAAGTAAGAGAATTAGTGAACATACATTTTGCATTAAAATAGGATTATAACAAAACGAAGAGCATTCAGTCACTTTAAGTCAGACAGAAAGTCTTAGGTTGGCAATCAGTATTTGAGTTCATTAGATCACCATTATCTTTCACTTTATTAGATTGCTTTATCTGCAGCATCCTTCAGCTCACATAAACATACACAACCACTTTCTCAGTTCCAGTTGACTTCCTGGAAATGATAGCTAAGTTGTTCCCTAGAGACAAGCCTTAAAAATGTAGTGAGAGAGCACCCACATATGGGTGGCCTGAAGATGTGCAATGCAGTTCTGCTACTAAGGTTGAGCAGGCCTGTACCTGTAAACTGCTTAAATGGGAGAGAACGAGGGAAAGGGGAGTAGTTTAATCATGACTTCTTGTTTTGTGTTGGAACAACATGGCACAGGAGAAACAACTGAACTCACTACTATAGTAGTGTGGGGTATGTCATCTGCATTCTAAACAAAAGAGAAATTTGAGTTCATATTTTAATAAGGATGAGCCAAAAACCCATGTCACAGCAAACCTCTAAGGTGCTTCCTTATTCAGTTTCTGGCTCTGAATATACATTAGCTATTGTCTCTTACAGCTAATTGCATAGCTCCAGATAAAATGGTTGCTACTAAAAACACCTGTGCCTTCTAGTCAATATTCTATTTTCTGACCATACTATCCTATCTACAGCACTGTGTCTTCCCCCTTTTTATACCCAGCCCTGTATCGGGAAGTTTTTTGATGTTTGATGTTTCATTATGTTTTTATATTTTGCTGGAAGCCGCCCAGGGTGGTTGGGGAAACCCAACCAGATGGGCAGGGTATAAATATCACTATTACTAAAGTACGGGTTTCCAGAAAAACTACCAATGCCCTAAAGTCAACTGGGATCTTGATTTAACACAGATCATTTATATTCAACAAACCAAACTGAAATAATACACCATGTTCAGAGAATTGTAGAGTTGGAAGGGACCCAAGGGTCATCTAGTCCAACCCCCTGCAATGCAGGAACATTTGATGTTAATTTGATGTCCATATATAAATATATCAAATGATTTTCAGAACAGTCAAAAGTTATCTGAACTCAGAAGTCCTGCTGAATTAAATGGGGTATACTCCCAGGTAGAGTGGAGTTAGGATTATAACCTAAACCTGTGCTCACCAGCATAATTCTCCAAACTATCCCTAAACAAGGACACAAGCCACACGAGTTACAACTACACCCTGGCACTCCTGATGTATTCTGGAACATACTTTGGCAATATAGCTGTTGCAGACCTCTCACTTAGATATTGCATGTGAATACAAATGAGTTGAGAAAGAGACAAAGATTTGCTTATTGCCACAGGTAGTAACGAGAAAGTCACAGAACTGGTTTGAAATACAACGCTGCAACACAACAGATTTCATGTTAAAGCTGTTTTACTTGAATTCTTCTAGTCCATTACTCAAGCCCAATTTCTTCACTGAAGTTGAAGAGACCACGAGACTATGGCAAGAAATAAATATTTTCTGCTACTCTCTGGTCCACATTTTTCAAACTCCTTCTCAAGGATGCCATGCTGGATGAAATCTTCCTGAAGTCTAGTTAATATACCAAAATTTATTGTATTAACCAAAGACCATAGCAATTTCATATGCAACTTGTTCCTTTGTCTTTAAGATCTTACATTATAAAAGCAAGCAAGTGTTTTTTGACCCTTTACCATCATTTTAATATGATCATTTGGGGGGGGGGGTGTTGTATTTTTTTCCAGGCTCTTCATTTCATCTGCAAAAACCGTAGTGTGGGATTAACAAAACAAGCCCCAATATGACAATGCGTACTTAACTTTGCCCATTAGTTCAGCATTCCACCTTTTTTTTTTTTTACCAATCAGGTATACACATGTCTGGGAAACAATGCACTCACTCTCTTAGGATCTTTGACGAAGTAGCTCCCACTGGATCCCTGTGAGATTCTTTCTGGAAAGACTCCACTTTCTATGGCTTGTTCTGCTTGCTGCATGATTTCGGCAAATTCTGGATCATCCAAGAAGAAGTTCATTTCTGCAATACTTCCAACATTTCCTGTATGTGCTAAATAAAACAGTTTAAATTAGGACTGTCAACTGTTTTATCACTTACCAAACAATCCTATGCATGTCTTTGCAAAATTAATTCCCATTAGGTCCCAACATAGAGTTTACTCCCAGGTAAGCAGGCATGGGATTGCAATAACAGTTATAAAGCACCTGTATTTCCTAAGTGCTATACGTAAAGGTAAAGGGACCCCTGACTGTTAGATCCAGTCGCAGACGACTCTGGGGTTGTGGTGCTCATCTCGCTTTATTGGCCGAGGGAGCCGGCGTACAGCTTCCGGGTCATGTGGCCAGCATGACTAAGCAGCTTCTGGTGAACCAGAGCAGTGCACGGAAACTCCGTTTACCTTCCCGCCAGAGCGGTACCTATTTATCTACTTGCATTTTGACATGCTTTTGAACTCTAGGTTGGCAGGAGCAGGGACCGAGCAATGGGAGCTCACCCCGTTGCGGGGATTCGAACCGCCGACCTTCTGATCGGCAAGTCCTAGGCTCAGTGGTTTAACCCACAGTGCCACCCACGTCCCAATTCCTAAGTGCTATACAGAGATTAAAATATGAGGTAGCCAGCTGCTGCCTGAAGGTTCACAATCTGGGATATGAGAGAAAGGAATAGGAGAGAGAAAAGCAAACTGATTTCAGGTATCAATTCAGGTTATCTAAACTTTGTACCTATTAGCAACTGTTCACTATGATATCAAAATGGAATATCTATACCTACTGAAAAAAACATGTTTGTTTGCCAGACACGAGGGCCAAACAGTGCTTTCATGCACAGTTTTGCTAGCATGCATCTGACCAGCCATATCATCAGGGTGGACTTTTTGCTTTGAGACAGAATGGCATTTCCGAATTGGGGACTTCTGGGTTCACAACTCACTTCTACAAGGACCTCATGGAGTAACCAAAAACAGATTATTAATCTTCCCCTTCATCTGCAATGTACAGATAACAGCAGTAAGGGAGTTGTTCCAAGGATTACTTAAGCTTGGTCTGAACATGCAAAAGAAAGAATGGCATGGTGGAACAGACTATACCACCTTAGGATTCAGGTGAAGGGATGTGTTTTGGGTTGGCTAATCACAGAGTTTAAGACTTGTTGTTCATGGCATTATCCCCATAATAACCCTAATGAGGTGGATTAGACTGAGGAAGTGACTGTCCCAGGTCATCCACTGAGCTAACAGGCCGAGTGGGGATTTGAAGCTGGGTCTCCCCAGTTGTGATCCAACAGCAAGCAACGTATCCAATTGGTCCAATAAAATATTCCCAAGTACATCGAGGTGAAAGGCTCCAGCCCGGGTCTCCTGGCTTCCTATACCTGCAAGAAGCTGCTTCTTTTTTTAAAAAAATAAAATAAAGATCAGCAATCACAAGCAGCCAGCACCTGCCACCTCATTCTGTTGCACTAGGTTTGCGGACCAGGGGGAATTAAGCACTTGGAAAGCTAAAAACAACAACTACAGTGGTACCTCAGGTTAAGTACTTAATTCATTCTGGAGGTCCGTACTTAACCTGAAGCACCACTTTAGTTAATGGGTCCTCCCGCGGCCGCCGGAACACGATTTCTGTTCTCATCCCGAAGCAAAGTTCTTAACCTGAAGCACTATTTCTGGGTTAGCGGAGTCTGTAACCTGAAGCGTATATAACCTGAGGCACCACTGTATTTACGGATGCTAAAAATCAGGACTTAAAAGAGGGTGGAAATGTGGATGATACGCAAAATAAAAGCGGATGGCGGTGGGCACACAAATGTCAAAAACACAAGCAGAAAAATAGCCTTTTCCCTGCTCCACCCCCCCCCCCAGATTAACCTGCCAAGAGAAGCCACGTTCTGCTTTCATGACAGGGGGGCAAGGGGCGAGGTTACACTCGAGGAAGCAAAACGGACGGTTCTATTTCAGCTGCGGGGATGTGGGAAAAGTCATATACTGGGGGGGGGAAGCCCACCACCTTAATTAAGAGAAAGGGGGTAGGAGGGGGGGTTCAGCTCTAACCCCCTCCCCCTCTTATTTTTTAAAATAAATAATAATACATTAAAATACTCAGAGGCCCCGGATGACAGACCGACCACCTTCCCCCCCCCCTCCACCTGGGCGCTGCGAACTCCCCTCACCGTGGAAACGAGCAAACAAACCGGGGCAGAACCCGGGCGCGCTCTGACCTGTGGCGCTGCGGCGGCGGCGGTGTCGGCCGCCCCTCCGGCCCGAGGCCGCCGAGCCCAGCAGAGGCTCCTCTTCTTCGTCCTCGTCGTCGTCGTCGCCGCTCCCGTCGCCCTCCGCGTCGCCGCCTCTCCCCTCGTAGTCCAGCCGCGGCCCAGCCGCCGCCCTGCCGCCCCCGAGGCTGACCCTGACGGCGCCTCCCGGAGCCCCCCTGGCGGCCCGGCTGCCGGGCGCCGCCTCCGTCCCCAGCTGGAGCAGCTCCTCGTCGTCAGCCTCTTCCTCCGCCGCCTCCCCGTCCTCTGGGCCGAGAACCGGCTCGGCCCCGGAGTCCGCCATGAGGGGAAAGGAGCAGCGGGCGCTTCGGGGAGAAAAAAAGCTCCGGCCGCCTCTCCCTCTCGCGAAGTTGAGGGGAAAAGTCAGGGCAGCATTAGGAGAGCGAGTGGGAGCGCGGGTGACCTACTGCGCCTGCGCAAGGTGGGCGCGGGACGCGCGAAGGGGAGGAGGAGGAGGCAGGCAGGGCGGAAGCGCCTTACCTGAGGATTTAAAGGGCCAGCATCCCGTTGCTGCAGGTGGAGGTGGACGTGGACGTGGACGAAGGCCCCCCCCAAAAGAAATGTTATGGGGTACTCTCATTTTCCTACTCATATTGAAGTACAGTGGTACCTCAGGTTAAGGACTTAATTCGTTCCGGAGGTCTGTTCTTAACCTGAAACTGTTCTTAACCTGAAGCACCACTTTAGCTAATGGGGCCTCCTGCTGCTGCTGCGCGATTTCTGTTCTCATCCTCAAGCCAAGTTCTTAACCTGAGGCACTATTTCTGGGTTAGCGGAGTCTGTAACCTGAAGCGTATGTAATCCGAGGTACCACTGTACTGCCCCTCGATGAGGCCAAACTTAGATTCACAAAACGTTTAGGAGTATGTGTACCCTTGCGTACCCCCGGGGGGGGGGAAGGTAATGATTATTATTACTATTTATACCCTGCCTATCTGGCTGGGTTTCCCCAGCCACTCTGGGCGGCTCCCAACACAATACAGTAGTTCCTTGCGTTACATACGCTTCAGGTTACATATGCTTCAGGTTACAGACTCTACTAACCCAGAAATAGTACCTCGGGTTAATAACTTGGCTTCAGGATGAGAACAGAAATTGTGCAGGAGGCCCCAACAGCAGGAGGCCCCATTAGCTAAAGTGGCGCTTCAGGTTAAGAACAGTTTCAGGCTAAGAACGGACCTCCGGAACGAATTAAGTACTTAACCAGAGGTAAAGGTAAAGGGACCCCTGACCGTTAGGTCCAGTCACAGACAACTCTGGGGTTGCAGCGCTCATCTCACTTTATTGGCCGAGGGAGCCGGCGTACAGCTTCTGGGTCATGTGGCCAACATGACTAAGCCGCTTCTCTGACTAAGCCGGAGTGGCACCTATTTATCTACTTGCACTTTCATGTGCTTTTGAACAGGAGCAGGGACTGAGCAATGGGAGCTCACCCCATCACGGGGATTCGAACCGCCAACCTTCTGATTGGCAAGTTCTAGGCTCTGTGGTTTAACCCACAGCGCCACCTGCATCCCCTAACCTGAGGTACCACTGTATTAAAAACACAATCAAACATCAAATATTAAAAACTTCCCTAAACAGGGCTGCCTTCAGATTAATAATAATAATAATAATTTATTTCTACCCCACCCATCTGGCTGGGTTTCCCCAGCCACTCTGGGCGGCTTCCAACAGAAGGTTAAAAATACAGTACATTAAAACATCAGTCATTAAAAACTTCCCTAAACAGGGCTGCCTTCAGATGTCTTCTAAAAGTCAAATAGTTGTTTATTTCCTTGGCATCTGATGGGAGGGTGTTCCACAGGGCGGGCACCACTACTGAGAATCCCCCCTGACATTTCCTCAAATGTCCTCAGTGACTGGGGCAGGGGGCTCTGGTTTCTTAAAAACACATTCCTTCTGTGCCTGAGGAATTCATATCTGCTGTTATTTCCCATGGCTGGGCGACTGTTTAGCTGGCGAGCCTGCGTTTGATGGAGTAGCGCGTAGAATAGCCTACCTCTCAGAGTTCTTGTGAGGATGAAATTGGGAGGAGGAGGCCATGTATACCACCACCTCAAGCTCCTTGGAAGGAAAATAGGTTGCAAATAAATAAACAAACTGTAGCCCACCCCTTTCCAATGCAGGCTCCTGGACTAGATCATCCATGACAGATGGTGTGGAGGTAACACTCCGCTTTGCAAAGGCAAACCTCGCACCAGACGTGCAACAGTATGTCAAGGAGCGTTAATGCCTGCTTTCCCTGACCTTTTGCCTTCTTGGCTAGAAAACAGGGTTTCCCCCCGACCCATTGTCCTCTTACAATTTCTTTGTTAGACATATCGCTTGGCTGGAGCATGACAGGGGACGCAGACGTAATCAGGTATCGGGGAGAATATTTGAGGGAAACACCTGCTGACACGTGTATTTGCTGACGCTGGAAATATGCTTAGATGGAAGTACGTTAAGTTCAGGGTGATTTCACTACTGTTTCCATTTGTTGACTGCTGCTAATAAAAGGAGCCTCTGCAGAGCTAGGCGGCAGCTTGTTTGGAGCAGGCTTGCCAGTGTGCTTCTGCACAGCTCACCTGCATTCAACCTCCTGTCGTCTCTGTTATTCCTACAAGATGGCCATCCAACCTCTGGTTTAAAACCTCTAGGGAGGGAGAGTCTGTTAAAGAACAATGCTGCAGTCCCACACACTTTTATATGGGAGTAAATCCTTTGGGTAGGGGCAGTGGAAGGCAAATAGGGAAGTGTCCTATCAAGCACAGTATAATCCATGGGTCGGCAACCTAAGGCCCGGGGGCTGGATGCGGCCCAATCGCCTTCTCAATTGGCCTGAGCGCAGGCCAAGCCATGCTGTTTTATACCTGCTGCTGGGATTGACAAAGCTGCCTCTGATTGGTTGACAAGGCTGCTGGGATTGACAAAGCTGCCTCTGATTGGTTGACAAGGCATTCTTTGATTGACAAGACATCTGACCCTCCCCTGGGAGGGAAGAGCTGGCTGGAACTCTAAACAGAAGCAGCAGAACACACTGCAACATTTGGTTGCAGGTCCCATTTGTGACATACCACAGATGAAGTCCCTACTTTGAAGCATTTACCATATAGAAATTCTCCTCCTCCTTTTGGGCTGACCAGTGTAAAAGCATGAGACAAAAGGAGCTGGAAGGAAAGAGGAAACATTGCACAATCTGGAAGAGAGAGAAAGAAGGAAAGAGGGGTAAAGGAATTAAAGGGGAAAAAAAACCCTGAGAATAGGTGGGGGGGGGAGTAGAAATGTCAAATCAAGAGGGACAAGAGAGAGAGAAATTGTGCGGCCTGAGCACAGGCCAATGGCCTGAGCGCAGTTCTCCGACTCCCGAGCCGTCTGAAGGGTTTTTTAAAAAAGTCTAGTATTTTATTATGTTTTTATACATGTTGGATGCCGCCCAGAGTGGCTGGGGCAACCCAGTCTGTTTTGTGGGGTATAAAGAATAAAATTATCATTGTGGAATGGGGCGTCCCTCTTTTCATCAGAGAAATGTTGGGGGGGCATGCTTGGTATATTTCAAAAAGGAAAGGGTATGAAAAGCTCTGGATTGGGAAAAGGTAACGTGTGGGAAGGCACTGAACTGATTTGGAGGAGAAGGGCAAGAACTTGTGTTTCGTGTCTGTCTGTGTGTGTGTGTGTGTGTGTGTGTGTGTTTGTGTGTAATGCACTGGGAGGGAAGAGCTGGCTGGAACTCTAAACAGAAGCAGCAGAACACACTGCAACATTTGGTTGCAGGTCCCATTTGTGACATACCA
>JAXCMG010000174.1:0-15638 GCA_034642415.1 Podarcis siculus
TGTGATGGGATGATGAGCTGCTTGTGCGTAAAATCGTAATCCCTCAGAGTTTGTTCAAGCCCACAAACTTCTGTCTGTGACAGAGCCCCTCAGACATGGCTGCTCTAGTCACTTGCAGATTCCGACAGTGGTTGCTTTCGGAATCGTTTCCAGCATAAAAGCTCCTTAACGGAAACACGTCTTCTGGACTCACGGCGTGACAGTTTCCGGCGAGGAGTGGGTCTCCCTATGGGAGCTTCAGATACCTCCCCACTGTTCTCGCTGGACGTGTCCCTGAGCCCTCCCTCCTGCTCGCTTTCCCTCAGAGATCCACCTCTCCCCTTGCTGGTTCCTGCTTTAGCTGCTGAGTCTCTCCCAGCCTGCGTGAGCCCTTCCACCAGAGCCCCACCTCTCCCTCTGCTGGTTCCTGCTTCCGCTGCTGATTCTCTCCCAGCCTGCGTGAGCCCTTCCACCACCGGTTCCTCCGATGGCAGTTCCCTGACAGTATGGATTTCATCTCATCAGATAAAACAAAAAAGAGAGGAGTTGTTTTTTATATTAATCCTGCACTTGAACCCAAATTGATTCAGAAGGACGAAAAAGGCAGAATTTTAATAATACAAATTAAAATCCAGGGAGAGAAAGTGATATTGGTTGGTATTTATGCCCCTAATGATAAAAAAGCAATTTTTTTTCAGAAAACTAGAAACAGAACTACTTGAATTTGCAGATCAAAAGATTATATTAATGGGAGACTTAAATGGAGTTCCAACTTTAGACAAAGACAGATCAGCCAGGAAAAAAGAGACCAAAGATGGTAAACTGCCAAAACCTTTTTTTGACATGACTCAAAATCTAAAGCTGATAGATATCTGGAGAATGGGACACATGTTTGATAGAGAGTATACTTTTTACAGCCATGTACATGACAGCAGCTCGAGAATAGACTCTGTATGGATTTCCAAAGAATTGGAAACAAGAGTCAAAAAAATTGAAATCCCAGAACCTTTTCAGACCATAATTCCCTGACTATGGAATTACAAAAAGAAAGTCAAATCTCTTTTAGATGGAGATTAAATGATGATTTATTAGATGATCACAAATTTGTTGAAAAAGCAAAAAAGACCTTGATGGATTATTTTGAAATAAATAGTCAAGGGCAAACAAAGTTACAGACGGTCTGGGATGCAAGCAAGGCTGTAATGAGAGGACTCTTTATACAACAAAACTCATTTAAAAGGAAATTGAGAGAGAAAAAGAAAAAAGAAATATTAGAGGAAATTATGAAAAAGGAGAAACAGCTGCCAAACAAAGCAAATAAAGAGGCAGTAAAACAGGCAATCAAAACATTACAAACCCAATATTCAATTATTATAAACGAGGAAATCAGCTGGAAAATAAAAAAAGTAAACCAAAAATATTTTGAGCATGCAAATAAACCGGGGAAGTTGTTAGCCTGGAAGTGAATAAAAATGAACAAAAGAACTCCATAAATAAAATTAACATAAATGGCAGAATTACAGACAAGCTGAAGGAAATACGAGAAGGATTTCTTAAATATTTTTCGGAGCTGTATAGACAAGGGAAAGAAAAAAACATTTAAGATAGAAGAGTACATCAGAAATAGCAATATGCCATATTTAAAACAAGAACAAAGGAATATCCTTAACTCCCAGATAACAATGCAAGAACTACTTGAGGCAATAAAAAGCTCTAAAAATGGCAAGTCCCCAGGCCCAGACGGCTTTACGGCAAAATATTATAAGAAATTAAATGAACAATTAGCGAACCCATTGAAAGATGTCATGAATGAAATATTGAACACAGCTGAAATCCCAGAAACATGGAAACAGGCCTATATAACAGTAATTCCAAAACAAGACACAGATTTACTGCAAATTAAAAACTATAGGCCTAGCTCCTTGTTAAATAACGATTACAAATTGTTTGCAAATATTCTAGCTAACAGATTTTTAAAAAATTAAATGAATATATACATCAAGATCAAGCCGGGTTCTTAGCAGGAAAACAAATGAAGGAGAATATAAGGAATATTTTGAATATAATAGAATATTTGGAGGCTAAAAATGAAAAGAAAGTGGCAATGATGTATATAGATGCTGAAAAAGCCTTCGATAATGTTTCTTGGAAGTTCATGATAAAGCTGTTAGAAGAAATCAGAAGCGGTCCTAAGTTTTTAAAAGCAATAGCAGCAATCTATTCAGAACAAAAAGCCAAACTAATTATAAAGCAGGTGATAACGGATGATTGTAAGATCCAAAAAGGAACAAGACAAGGATGCCCATTGTCACTATTATTGTTTATTCTGGTTTTGGAAGTACTTGCCAAAAACGTAAGAGCAAATGAAGAGATTACAGGTGTAAAAACTGTGAAAAGTGAATTCATGTTAAAAGCGTATGCAGATGACCTAGTGATAACAGTGGAAGAACCTAAAACTTTACTCCCTGAAGTAATAGAAAAAATTCAGAATTTTGGGGAAGTGGCAGAATTTAAGCTAAATAGGAAAAAAACTAAATTATTAGTTAAAAACATGAAAGAAGAAGAAAGAACTGAATTAGAACAAAACATTGAGATTGAAGTCCACAAAAAGGTTAAATGTTTGGGGATTTGGTTAACATCAATAAATAAAAACCTATCTAAAAATAACTATGAAAAAGTTTGGCTTGAGGTAAAAAGAAATTTAGAAATATGGAGCAGAATGAATCTCTCAATGTTAGGAAAAATATTGGTGATTAAAATGAATGTGTTGTCAAAAATGCTATTTCTTTTTCAATCAATACCAGTCATCCTGAAAGATCAATGTTTTAAAAAATGGCAGAAAGAGATTTCAAGATTCATCTGGGGGGACAAAAGGCCAAGGATAAAACATAAAATACTTACAGATGTAAAAGATAGAGGCGGGTTTGCCCTCCCAGACCTTAAATTGTATTATGAATCTGCTTGTTTGGTATGGATCAGGGACTGGATGAGATTGGATAAGCAAGAGGCATTAGAACTAGAAGGACATGACAACAGATTCGGCTGGCATGCATACTTATGGTACGGGAAAGGGAAGGTTCATAGAAGTTTTTACAACCATATAATCAGGAAATCATTAAGGAGAGTATGGGAGAGATACAAAGACTTATTGGAACAAAAGACCCCATGGTGGCTTTCACCACATGAAGCATTACTGCTCAAAGCACTTGGAAAGAAAGGAAAATGGCTCACATATGCTGATTTATTAAAGGAACATGATGGAAAATGGAAATTAAGAGATTATGATGAGATCAAAGACCACTTTCAGAGTTGGTTGCATTATCGACAACTATATGAAACACATAAAGGAGACAGCAAGAAAGGATTTAGTTATACTAGATCTAGGTTTCAAACAGAAGTGAATGAAGGAAAATGAAACTACTGAAGGCCGCATACAGCATACTATTAGAATGGGAGACGAAAGATGAAGAGGTAAAATCAGTTATGATAAAATGGGCACAAGATGTAGGTCACAACATTATGATGGAAGAGTGGGAAAAATTATGGAAAACTGACTTAAAATTTACAGTCTGTTCCCTATTGAAGGAGAATTACATGAAGATGATGTACAGATGGTACACAACACCAGTGCAGTTAGGGGAAATGTACAAAACTAGTTCAAATAGATGTTGGAAGTGTAAGGAAAAGGAGGGGACATTTTATCATATGTGGTGGGATTGTAAGGTAATTAAAAAATTTTGGGAAATGGACTTCCGGAGGCGGCGCGAAACGGCAATGGCGGTCCTCTTCGCTCTCTGAAGAGGGGCTCCGCGGAAAAGGGTCGCACGCTGCGGCATAGCGACGACCCACTAAGAAAAACCATGGGCAGAGTGAGCCCGTGGCCGTGGGACTCGGCGGGCACCAGAAGCCCCCCCAGAAACGTTGAAGGAACCCCGTAAGGGGTTCCGGAGCGTAGAAGGGGGAGCGGTGCTGTGAGTTCATCGCTCTTTCCGCGGGAGCGAAGCCGCGCGGCTGCTGCTGATGAGCGCCGACCTTTCTTCTTGAAACATCAGGCTACAAACAACATACCCGTGAGTAAGGGGCATTAAAATTCGGGACTAAATTTCTAAATTCGGCCGAAAACGGGAAGACAAGAAACAGGAAGTCCGTCTTCCGATTTTGCTTGCAAGATCAAAGCAAAGACTTTGAGAAGCGGGAAGCGCTTTAAAAGGAAACTGTCAAAAGTTGGACTATTGTGCATTTTAGCAAACTGGCTTTTAAAGGGGGAAAAAAGTAAACTCTCTTTAAGCTTAAGGGACTTTAAATTGGAACTATCCTCCTGTTGATGGATTAAAGTGATCAAAGAGCCAAATCGTTGGGCTGCCAGACAGGAGAGAGTTGCCAAACTGCGGAAACTGTTACTGGAACTTAATTGCTACTTTTGAGCGTTACTGACTAGATACTGTTGCTGATACCTGTTTTGAGACTTTGTTAAAACTTAAAAAAGAGCTCTGGAAACCTCTCTTTTGTCTTGGGACTACAGAGATTTTGCATTGAGACTACAGGGACTTTAATGGCGGAAAAACCTCCTTCTTTTTCCTGAACTTTTGTGGCACTCCCCCTAGAGGATTCTGGAGTTACAAAGGCCTGGGAACTGTGTTTTATTTTGACTTTCTGTCCTCTGATTGTTTACATACTGGACTTGCCTTTCCCATAGGACAATAGTTAATTTGACCTTGAACAGTGGCAGATGTGGAATGAGCGGCACAGGGAAAACAAGAGCAGCTAAAGCCAAAGAAAAAGAAAAAGAGAAAAAAGCCGCACAATTTGTTCAAACAATTTTGACTCAAGCACGTAGATCATCAGTCCCATCTGTGCTGGAAGCACAGAAGGGGAAATTTGAACAGCCTGTGACAGAGGAGATGGCAGGAGGAGGATCTGAATCAGTTTTGAAACAAATTCTGGAACAACTGGCAACACTAAATCAAAAGGTGGATGACCAATCAACAAAAATAGATCAAGCTACATCAGCGATTAGTAAATTAACTGACCAGGTTTCCCAGCACACACAGGCAATTGAAAATCTACAAGGAGCAACGGCTGAAAACCGTAAACTAGCTGTGGAAGCCAATCAAAAAGCTGAACAAGCGAACCAGAAGGTCGAGGAAATAAAGGGAGAAGTCAAACCACTGCATAAACAGGTCAGTGAACAACAAGCCTACCTGTCAATGGTCGAACTGAGAAATCGGGAGAACAACCTTAGATTGAGAGCTATCCCAGAACTTGAACAAGAACAAGGAGAGTTGAGTGGCTACTTGACAACAGAATTTTGCAAGTTCTGGGGGATAAAAGAAGACGCAGATTTCAAAATTGTATCCGCATTCAGGCTGGGAAGAGTGGTAAGGAAAGACAGATCCAGAGATTGTTTGATAATTCTGTGATCAAGGGAGGAGAGAGACAAGATACTAGGCCTTCATTTTAAAAACCCACTGGAAATACAAGATAAAAGGGCTGAAATTTACAGAGATATACCGAAACAGCTATTGGACCTTAGAGCCACGTATACAGAACTTGCAAAACTGCTGAGACACAACGGAATTCTTTACAGGTGGGAGTTTCCACAAGGATTATCGTTTACATACAAGGGAAAGAAGGTTAAAATTAAAACAACAGAAGACCAGCAAAAGTTCCTGCACGACTACGGAGAAGACCTCCAAAAAGGAGCAGCAGCAACTTGGCCACCACCATTATCTGGATCAACCCCGCCTGGAGCTGGACCAACGCCCACACCCTCGGGATCAGAGGAAAAGGAAGATACCCCACTATAGGATCAACAAATTAGTACAGGATGTCTCTGCAGCTACTCAGTTGGAATATAAATGGCGGAAATTCCCCGGAAAAAAGAAGGAAGATATTTCACATTTTGAAAAAAGAACAATTGGATATTATTTGTTTGCAAGAAACACATGTGACTAGGCTCCACAGGAAAGTGTTAATCAACAAAAGACTAGGCCAGGAATTTATATCATCGGACAGAGTTAAGAAAAGAGGAGTGGTGATCTATGCTAAGGAGAACCTGTCACCAAAATTTTTATTTAAAGATGAACAAGGAAGAATTTTGGCGATTGAAATTCAGACACAAGGGGAAAAATTTTTGATATTAGGAATATATGCACCAAATGACGGGAAATCAGAATTTTTCAAGAAGCTGCATGAGACTATGCTGGACTATTTGGACTATTCTAACATCATTATGATGGGAGACATGAACGGGGTGGTATCAACAAATATGGATAAGTCACAAAACCAAAACTTAACAACAGACGGCAGACTGCCTAAAACTTTTTTCTAACTAACTGACAATATGGATTTGATTGATATATGGAGGACAAAAAAACCCTTAGGTAAAGAAGGTACTTTCTTTTCTGAGGCCCACCTGTCATGGACAAGAATCGACCAAATATGGACAACTAGAGGGCTGGCACCTAAGACTAGAAAGGTGGAAATCTGCCCAAAAACCTGCTCCGACCATAACGCCTTGAAAGTGGAATTGAGACTTACTCCAACCGGTTCCTTCAGATGGAGAATGAATGACACCCTACTAAGAGATCAAGAGATTGTGAAGAAGGCCCAAAAAACTTTGAAATAAATCTGAACACTACGGTAGAAAAGAGAACGATCTGGGATGCAAGCAAAGCAGTCATGAGAGGGTTTCTGATACAACAAAATACGATCAAGAAAAAACTCTGGAATGGAAAAAAGGAGAAAATATTGGAGAAAATAAGAGAAGGAGAGAAAAAACTGAGAACTAAACCAAAGTCAAGGGAGGTGCTGAGAGAAATTAAGTTCCATCAAGCACAATATTCGAAATTGATAAATCAAGAGATTGAATGGAAAATTAAACAAATGAAGCAAAGATCGTTTGAATCAGCAAACAAATGTGGAAAGCTGCTAGCATGGCAGCTGAAAAAGAGACAAAAACTAAACACAGTTACAAATCTAGAGATTGAAGGGAGAATTGTGCAGAAACCAGAAGAAATTAGAAAGTGCTTCCACAGATACTTTAAAGAACTTTATGCACAGGGGCCACAGAAAGAGTTTGAGATAGACCAATTTCTAAAAACCAATGGACTACCAAAAGTATCTCAGGAAAAAAGATCAATCTTGAATTGTAAAATAACACAACAGGAAATTGAAGGTGCCATTCAGAACATGCAATTAGGCAAATCTCCAGGCCCGGATGGACTTACCTCCAAATATTACAAGACTCTGAAGGACTATTTGATACAACCTTTGATGGAGGTTTGCAACCAGATCATGGAAGGGAAGAGGGCACCGGAAACGTGGAAAGAAGCTTTCATCACATTGATACCCAAACTGGAATCTGAAAAGACCCAACTTAAGAACTACCATCCCATCTCACTCCTAAACGTGGATTACAAAATTTTTGCGGACATTTTGGCAAGTAGACTCAAAAAGGTACTTAATGAAGTAATTCACAAGGACCAAGCAGGCTTTCTCCCTGGTAGACATTTGTTTGACAACACCAGGAACATCATTGATATTTTGGAACTTTTGTAAACTAATATGAATACAAAAGCGTTGTTAATTTTTATTGATGCGGAGAAAGCATTTGACAACATTTCTTGGATGTTTATGAAGAAAAACTTGGAAGGGATGGGAGTGGGACGGGGGTTTGAAAATGGAATAGAAGCAATTTATTCAGAGCAGAAAGCTAAATTGATAGTGAACAATGTGGTGACAGAGGAATTCAAAATTGAAAAAGGGACACGACAGGGGTGCCCTCTATCTCCTCTTTTATTTATTTCAGTCCTGGAGGTGCTGTTGAACATGATCAGGGAGGACCGGTTGGTACAAGGAATAGAGGTCGGAGTGAAACAATATAAACTGAAAGCTTTCGCAGATGACCTAGTTTTAACATTACAGGAGCCAGAATCTAGTACAAAAAGAGTTTTAGAACTTATTCACGAGTTTGGTCGGGTGGCGGGATTTAAGCTGAACAAGCAAAAAACTAAGGTTTTGGCTAAAAATTTGACACTTACAGAAACAGATGGGTTCCAGAAAGAAACAGAATTAAGTGTGGTTAAAAAAGTGAAATACCTAGGGGTTCATTTGTCTGCTAAAAATTTGAACTTATTTAAAGATAACTATGAAAAATGTTGGTCGGAAATTAAAAAGGATCTGGAAATTTGGTCAAGACTGAAACTCTCCTTGTTGGGTCGAATCGCAGCTATAAAAATGAATGTATTGCCGAAAATGTTATTTCTGTTTCAAACCCTACAGATCGTGGACAGAGTGGAATGTTTTGGAAAGTGGCAGAAGGACATATCTAAGTTTGTTTGGCAGGGCAAAAAGCCCCGAATAAAATTCAAAATACTAACTGACTCGAAGGAAAGAGGGGGGTTTGCCCTGCCAGACTTGAGGTTGTATTATGAATCTGCAGCCTTCTGCTGGTTGAAGGATTGGTTTTTGCTGGAGAACACTGATGTCCTAGATCTGGAAGGGTTCGACAATGCTTTTGGTTGGCATGCATATTTGTGGTACGACAAGGTTAAAGTTCATAAATTGTTTAAAAACCATATTGTCAGAAGAGCAATTTTTGCAGTCTGGTTGAAATATAAAGACTTATTAGAGGTTAAGACCCCGAGGTGGCTATCACCGGTGGAGGCCAAGGCCCGAAAAAGACCCAACATGGAGGCCTACTGGCCAAAATATTGGGAAATAGTGGAAAAAATTGGAGACAACTGGAGGTTGCAGAGCCAGGATAAACTAAAAAACAAGGTGCGAGATTGGTTACATTACGCTCAAATTCAAGAGGTTTTTAAAATGGACAAAAAAGTTGGTTTCTAGGGGGGAAAATCGAAACTGGAGACAGAACTGTTAGAACCAAAGACTAAGATACTTTCAAGAATGTATAACTTGCTGCTTAAATGGAACACACAGGATGAGACAGTTAAATCTGCCATGATTAAATGGGCACAGGATGTAGGTCATAACATTATGTTTGAGGACTGGGAAAGGTTATGGAACACCGGAATGAAGTTCACGGCATGTAGTGCCTTGAAGGAAAACATTATGAAAATGATATACCGGTGGTACATGACCCCAGTCAAGCTAGCTAAGATATATCACCTGTCTGATAATAAATGTTGGAAATGTAAGGAGGCAGAAGGGACATTCTTTCACCTCTGGTGGACCTGCCCAAAAGTGAAGGCCTTTTGGGAAATGATTTATAATGAATTGAAAAAGGTATTTAGATATACCTTTCCCAAGAAACCAGAGGCCTTCCTTTTGGGCATGGTGGACCAGAAAGTGTCAAAGAAGGATAGAACTTTGTTTATGTATGTAACTACAGCAGCAAGAATTCTCATTGCAAAGCATTGGAAGACACAAGATTTACCCACGCTGGAGGAATGGCAGACACAGTTGATGGACTACATGGAACTGGCTGAAATGACTGGCAGAATCCGAGATTTGGATGAGGAAACAATAGAAGAGGACTGGAAAAAAATTAAGGACTATTTGCAAAAACACTATAAGATGTATGAATGTTAAGAATGTGCACGACCAGAAAATTTTATGCTTTAGCAACTTGATTAGGTAAATTGAAAATTAAGTGATAAGAAAGAAGAGGAGGAAACATGAAATAACTATATTATGTTTATTTTAAATGTACAAAAATTGAGATACAACATTCTGAATTTAGAAACATAATAACCGAAAGATACAGTAAGTTTTGAAATAAGGTAACAAATTGCTGATATTGTTATTGCAAAGAACGCAGGGGTTGGAAGATGTGGGGAGGTCCAGTTGGTTTTGTTAAAATTATGGAAAGTTGGATTGTTATACATTTATTTCTCTTTCTATTCTTTTTTCTTTTTTCTTCATTCTGTATTTTTCTGACTTCATGAAAAGAAACTTAATAAAATATTATTAAAAAAAAAATTGGGAAATGATATACAACGAATTGAAGAAAATGTTCCATTTAACATTTGTTTAAAAACCCGAGGCATTTTTGTTGAGGATTGTAGGGAAAGACCTGCCAAAAAAGTTGAAAAAAATCTTCATGTATGCGACAACGGCAGGAAGAGTTCTAATAGCACAAGGATGGAAGACTGAAGAAACCCCAACTAAAGAATCATGGCCAGAAAAATGGATGGACTAGGCAGAACTGGCCAAACTGACATACAAGCTACGGGACAAGGATAACTGTGACTTTAAAGATGAATGGGAACCCTCTACAAAGTATGTGAAGACGCAACAAAGCGAACTGGACTCCTTGGCTGGTTTTGAATAAACATTCACAAACTTGTTATTGATAATAATCAGCTAAATAGTTTGAGGATTTATACAACTGTGTAACATGCAGAAAACAGCATTTTTAGAGAAATCAAAGACTGGAACTGAGGGAAGTCGGGGGTGGGGGTGGGTGAGTTCTGTGGGGGGAGGTAGGGGAGGGAGAAAAATGGGGGGGGATAAGGATGATATGTTTCTGGATAATATGTTTTGTTTTAATTTTGAATAAAAGTTATTAAAAAAAAAAAAACCCAGACTTCCTGTCATTTCCCGATGTAAGTTACATTTACGATACTGAATGTACTTATACTTCTTACCTTACTCTTACTATAGTTTCTAGTACTTTCTTATAACATATACCGTATTTTTCGCTCGATAACACGCACCTGACCATAACACGCACGTAGTTTTTAGAGTAGGAAAACAAGAAAAAAATATTCTAAACGAAACAGTGGATGTATGATTTTTGTGGTTCATGCTGTGGCCACAGACATGTGATCTGACAGTGAGTTTGGGGTAGCCCAATGCAAAAATCCTGAGGATCCATGTGGATCCATGTTTGTAACCACGTTTTTGCACCACTGTTGCCCCAGGCAACAGTGGGTGTGTGATTTTTTGGGTGCAAACTGTAGCCATGGACATGCTATGTGTTCTGATGGTGAATTTGGGGTGACCCAGTGCAAAAATCCTGAGGATCCATGTGGATCTGTGCTTTGTAACAACGTTTTAAGTGGGGAGGGAAGGAAAAGCACTCAAGGGACAAGGAGCACGCGTGGAGTGTGTGGAGAAGGATGCTGCTAATAATGAAGAAGAGGGGTATAAGGGAGAAGGCTCCTCCCCTCTCCCGCTTTGCTCCTTTAAAGCAAGCAGGCTCTGCTTCTCTCCCTCCTCCCCGGCTCATCCCCCCCCCCCCGGCTTAGCGAGCTGAAAAACTTTGCTGCTATTTAGCGAGCTGAGTGGGGAGGAGGGACAGAGAGCCTGCTTGCTTTAAAGGAGCCAACCGGACAGGAGCCGCTTACACTCGTGTAAGGGGCTCCTCTCCTCTCCCGCTTTGCTCCTTTAAAGACGCAGGCTCTCTGTCCCTCTCCTCCCCATTCAGCGGCATTTACCCTTACTTTCTAGGAGGAAAAAAATGTGGGTTATGGAGCAAAAACTACGGTAGTACGGTTTTTCCTTGCTTAGTAATATTTAATTTACACAAACGCTGCCATAGATGTTATGTTGCTGTTATATATTTTTGCAGGTATTTCTTGAACATATCCCATTTTTGAGTG
The DNA here is from genome assembly GCA_034642415.1 of Podarcis siculus. NCBI lineage: Eukaryota > Metazoa > Chordata > Lepidosauria > Squamata > Lacertidae > Podarcis > Podarcis siculus. The sequence continues at coordinate 11,550 of JAXCMG010000174.1, forward strand.
AATGATTGTTTTGTATTTCCCCTTAATCTCTCTGTCAACTGAGCCAATTCTGCATAGTCTAATAACTTATTCTGCCATTCCCTTAGGTAAAGGTAAAGGGACCCCTGAAAATTAGGTCCAGTCATGACCGACTCTGGGGTTGCGACGCTCATCTCGCTCTACTGGCCGAGGGAGCCGGCGTACAGCTTCCGGGTCATGTGGCCAGCAGGACTAAGCCGCTTCTGGCGAACCAGAGCAGCGCACAGAAACGCCGTTTACCTTCCTGCCGGAGCGGTACCTATTTATCTACTTGCACTTTGACGTGCTTTCGAACTGCTAGGTTGGCAGGAGCAGGGACCGAGCAACGGGAGCTCACCCCATCACGGGGATTCAAACCGCCGACCTTCTGATCAGCAAGTCCTAGGCTCTGTGGTTTAACCCACAGCGCCACCCGCATCCCATTCCCTTACTGTTGGTAATTTCCCCCCTTTCCAGTTCGATGCAATTAATAACCGGGCAGCGGCTATTGCATATAAAAAAAATTCTCTTATATTTTGGGGGATATCATTGCCTAAAATTCCAAGTAGAAATGCTTCTGGCTTCTTCGCAAATGTTAATTTAAAGATCTTTTTCATCTCATCATAGATGAGGTTCCAGAACTCTTTAATTTTTCGGCATGTCCACCACATATGGTACATATCTCCTTTTGTTTCTCCACACTCCCAAAATTTGTCTGAAATATTTTTATACATCTTGGAGAGTTTGGATGGTGTAAGGTACCACCTGAACTGCGTTGTCATTCATGTTAGTTTTCCAAAGAGTTTCCCATTCACTCATCATAATGGTGCGTCCGATGTCTTGTGCCCATTTAATCATTACCGCCTTCACCTCCTCCTCCTTGACTTCCCGGTCAAGGAGGAGTTGGTACATTCTGGAAATAATTTTGGTATTGTTCTTTAACAATTCTTTTTCTAATTTTGAGGGCTCGTTGTTAAATGCATTTTTTTATCTTGCTTAAATGTCTCAAAGAGCTGGTGGTATTCTAGCCATCCTGATAATTGATCTTTTATTTCTTCATATCTCTTTAATTTTATTTGATTACCATCTTGTATTAATAACGAATTGTAAGTCAGCCAATTTCCTTTCATATTTTTCTTTTTAACTGCCTTAGCCTCTAAGGGAGAAATCCAACGTGGGGTTTCTGGTTCCAACAGGGAATTTGCCCATACTTTAAACAACGAATTTCTTATTATGTGGTTGGTAAAGCTCTTATGTACTTTTGACTTGTCGTAATTTAAATAGGCATGCCAAGAGAAACGGAGATCATGCCCTTCGAGATTCAGTACATCTGTATTCTTAAGTTGACACCAATCTTTTATCCAAGAGAGACATGCGGCTTCATAATATAATTTTAAATCAGGAAGGCCGAATCCCCCCCCCCTTGATATCAATAAGTAGAGTATGTTTTATCCTCGGTCTGCACCTGCCAAATAAATTTAAGAGATTTCCTTCTGCCATTTTGTTATACAGCCTCTGCCCCCGATAACTGGAATGGTTTGAAACAGAAAGAGTAGCTTTGGCAAGATATTCATTTTTATAGCCGATACGCGTCCCCAAAAAGACAAATTTAGTCTACTCCAAATCTCCATATTCCTTTTTACTTCGGACCATGTATTAATATAATTGTCTTGATAAAGTTTAATGTTTTTTGATGTTAGCCATATTCCAAGATATTTCATTTTTTGGCAGAACCTCAATTGTGTTGTCCTCTCAATTCCTTCTTTCTCTTGAACCGTGAGGTTCTTAGCAATAAGTTTGGTCTTTTTACTATTTAGTTTAAACCCTGCCACCCTCCCATAGTTGCTAATTATTTCTAAAATTTTGTTGATGCTTTCTTTAGGATTTTCCATTGTTATAACGAGATTGTCCACAAATGCCCGTAGTTTGTATGTTTTATTTCAGAGTGTTATTCCCTTAATGTTTCCCCCCCCCCTCTCTAATTTTCTTATTTAGCACTTCCATCACTAAGATGAATATTAACAGCAAGAGAGGACATCCCTGTCTGGTCCCTTTATTTATCTCACACTCTTCAGTTATGTTACCATTAATAATTATTCTTGCCTTTTGTTTAGTATAGATTGCCTGGATTCCATTACAAAAAAGTTCTCCAAATTCCATTTGTTGTATCATGGTTATCATAAATTTCCAAGAAATCTCGGCGCGACTGCACAATCCTCCCCAGGGGCCGATCTTGGTGCAGGGGGGGGGCACCAAATGTCACCCCCCCTTCAGGATGACACCCAGGGTGGTCCGCAATCCTCCCCTTTTGTTGGAAGCCACCCAGAATGGCTGGGGAAAGCCAGCCAGATGGGTGGGGTATAAATTATTATTATTATTAATTATTATTATATTGCAGGAAAGGCTTTCAAGCATTTGAGATAATTCCCGTTTTCATATTTAATTATAAAATCTCAAGTATGAAAACTAGCTTTCATTGTAGTTTGAATAAATCTAGGTAGTCATAGAATCATAGTAGGAAGGTACCCCAAGGCAGTGGCGAAGCTGGGTGCAACACCCCGCCATCGTCCCTGGGGGCCGATCTTGGTGCAGGGGGCACCGAATGTCACCCCCTTCAGGATGACACCCGGGGTGGTCCGCATCTCTCACACACCCCTTCCTATGCCCCAGACCCAAGGGTCATCTAGTCCAACCCCCTGCAATGCGGGAATATAGTGTGTGCATGTATGTATCTGTAAAGCTGGTACAATTGAAGTACTGTGATTTATGAAGAACTGCTATGTGGTGGGAGTTATTTCTTTAGGCCAGTAGCATAACTCAATTGGTTCAAGCAATGGTGCATGTGTGCATGTGCATGTATGTGACTAACAGCATGTGAGTGTGTTCAGAAAGCAGTACAAAAATCAAATTGAGTAAAAAATGGTGATTAGTCATTCTGTTTTTGCACCTGCAACCTAGGTTCTAGGAGCCATGTGATGGATAGCTTTTCTATCCCGGTTTCCAACACTGGCAAAGACCATAGCCTCCTCACATACTGACACGGCCCAGCAATTCTTATGAGAAAAGTCATGTGATTGAGAGAATTTGTGTGACCTGAATTATGTAGGTCTTTGAGACACTTCCAAGTTCAAGAAGGTCAGTATAGGAAAGGGGTAGGCAACCTAAGGCCCGTGGGCCGGATGCGGCCCAATCGCCTTCTCAATCCGGCCCGCGGATAGTCCGGGAATCAGCGTGTTTTTACATGAGTAGAATGTGTGCTTTTATTTAAAATGCATCTCTGGGTTATTTGTGGGGCAGAGGAATTTGTTCATTCCCCCCCCCCCCAAAAAAATATAGTCCGGCCCACCACATGGTCTGAGGGACGGTAGACCGGCCCACAGCTGAAAAAGGTTGCTGACCCCTAGTCTAGGAAAACAAGATTTACTTTACCAAAGACTCAGAAGAATGAGGCTTATACAACGTCTATGCCATATATCAGGCATGCCCAACACATCAATCGTGATCGACTCATGGATCGTGGGATGCATTTTGGTCGATCGCGCTGGAGGATTGCTGCTCGCCTCTTCCTCCTCTAGGAAGGAAGCCAGGGAGCTTGGCTACAGTTCCCCCACCATTTACACATTTACTGGTGGGACTTTTGGTGCTGCCGTCATGGCAAACTGTGGATCCCATGATAGCAGATGCCAGCAGCGCAGTTAATTAAGGATAATCTGGGAGTAATTATCCTTGCAAGCCCCCCCCCCCCCGGGTTGGAGAGGGGAGAGCTTTCACTCGCGAATCGTTCAATAACTGCCTCTCGCTCCGATGGAATGGGGGGGGGGCAGGGACGCAGAGTGCATAGCACTGCACATATTGGAAAATCCCCAATGCAGTCACCATGAGCGGAGGTACCGTATTTTTTGCTCCATAAGACACACTTTTTTACTCTTAAAAAGTAAGGGGAAATGTCTGTGTGTCCTATGAAGCGAATGTGTGGTCCCTGGAGCCAAACTGCCAGAGTGCGGCACTCTCTTGGGCTGCTCTTTGGTGGGGGGGGGGGAGCCGTGCTCCTCTGCCGGCAGCCTCGGCTTCCCCCTGCAGCCCCGGGAAGCT
>JAXCMG010000175.1:10355-35349 GCA_034642415.1 Podarcis siculus
GTTCAGGGAAGTTTTTAACATTTAACGCTGTATTGTTTTTAATACTTGATTGGGAGCCGCCCAGAGTGGCTGGGGAAACTCAGCCAGATGGGCGGGGTATAAATAATAAATTATTATTATTACTATTATGGGAGACAGTGGGTAAAGAGAGGGTGCGGGAGCACCTGACCATTCCCTGATCTGCCTCTTCCTCCTTTTCTTCTGACCCATCCTGTGCTCCATTCTCCAGTTCTGAAGCTTCTCCTGCTCCCTGCCCTTGCCGCCTGGCTGGTACAGTTCCCCTTTACTGGTAAAGGTAAAGGGGGCACGGGTGGTGCTGTGGTCTAAACTACTGAGCTTCATGGGCTTGCCGATCAGAAGGTTGGCGGTTCGCATCCCCACAACGGGGTGAGCTCCCGTTGTTCTGTCCCAGCTCTTGCCAACCTAGCAGTTCGAAAGCATGTCAAAGTGCAAGTAGATAAATAGGTACCACTGAGGCGGGAAGGTAAAATGTGTTTCTGTGCACTCTGGCTTACATCATGGAGCCCCTTTGTGCCAGAAGTGGTTTAGTCCTGCTGGCCACATGACCCGGAAAGCTGTCTGTGGACAAACGCCGGCTCCCTTGGCCTGAAAGCGAGATGAGCGCCACAACCCCATAGTCACCTTCAACTGGACTTAATTGTCCAGGGGGCCTTTACCTTTACGATTTACTGTGCAAAGGTAAGGTAAAAGTGGGGTCTATTGCTCCATCCACATTTGCCCTTGGCCATGCCTACCGCTTTTATTCAGTCCCCAGAACATTGCCTCTTGAGCTTTTAAAGAGCCTATAGACATTAGACCCTCGGTGTCCCTGCTAGAGCTACTAGATCATGGTCCAATCTGGCCTTTCAGGTGAATGTCTTGTAGTGAAGTAATGCAAAGAATATGAGAGGCTCCATTTAAATGAACAGGACGTTCTCCAGAACTATGCCGAGACGAAAAATGTATTGAGACAATTATATCTAACCTTGGGAATATCATTTTCCTTCTGTACTTTCTTGGCCAGTAATAGTGTAATTATAATTGAAGCTTTAAACGGTAGGCAAGGGAGGTTCAAGCCATATCGTATAAGTAGAATCAGAGATGGGGGTATTTTATACTTAAGAACAACCGTTATCCATTTAACTCTTGGAGTGTTTCCCAGATACGGAATCAGCCTGTGTGGAATAAGTTAATTTGGCAAATCTCAAACCACTTATTCTAGAGCACCATCTGAACACTTTTGAACTTGCCGGCTTCCCACAGACATCTGGTTGGCCTCTGTGAGAATGGATGCTGGCTCTTCTTATCTTCTTAAGTTACACAACTAAGGACTACTTCATACATTACGGCCACCAGTTGCCGTAGGGTGCTTGTTAACAAAGCTATTGTACTACCAACCTTGCTGTATGCTTGTGAAACATGGACCACTTATAAACGCCACCTCCAACTCTTCGAAAGATTCCATTAACGGTGCCTCCAAAAAAAATTATCAGCATTTTAGTCAGAAATTCTCCTAATAAGCACATTCTTCTATGCACTTCTTGAAGGAATGGGTTTCCCAAATCTAAAACCTGACTGTGCAGTCAGTCTGAAACGGGCCCCAAAAATCCCCATTTCTCCTTCTCCAAGGATGCATTAGCTAAAAACCATTAACTTGAGCTGTTGAGCAAATGCATAACAGGAACCCAGCTATATAAACAAAGTGCTCTCCCTTATCAATCCATGAAGGCTGGTAATGATGGATGGCCTTGTCAGTTCCGAGTGGAGCAGGGATGGCATGTCTGGGTTTTATCTTACATCCTGACCACACTGACGCACAGACCTTGTCAGCCCCCACGCCAGGGAACGGCACCAGGAGTGCTCTTAGAGTTCGTGACCTTCTTACCCCAAGATAAGGAATACAGGAACAGGAACATCCTTTTATGTTCAAGAGTACCGGAACAGGAACATCTGTTTATGGTCATGGATGTCCACTTACGTGTATAAGCTGACGTGTCTGGATTCCTGGGGAAGGGGGGAGAGGGTGCCTGGAGGATATATATACTGTATGCAATTTCTCTTGCTTTTGTGCTTGCTGTGAACTGATTCACGCAGTGCCTTCTGCTATCCGGAGAGCAGAATAAACTCTTTCTCTGAACCAAACCTCAGTGTCATTTGACTTCCTTCCTCCCGTCCAGGAGCAACGCTCAACCAACCAGTCAGTAAAGTCGAATAAGGCTACACTTCTGACAGGTATTTTAAAGCAATTTCCCCCAATATAATTCATTTTTCTATGTTATTTTCACCAATGTGTTATTTTTCACACATACTTCTCCCTAATAGATATACATATTTGTAAACACTGGTTGGAGAGCTTTAGTACAAAATTCAAAGATGTATGAATTTTGAAGGATGGCTGTGTTTCAGTTCTCAAATTGGTTCAAAAAGTATGAATTTATATATTCACCTTTAAATGTAAACTGAATTGAATTTCCCCCGATCCCTAAGGTTATAGAAGTACCTAACACTGGCTGAATCATGCTCTGTTTTTACATTGTGCTGCTATTTCTGATGCTTGTGTATTCTACTGAGTTTTCCTGTTTATTAGACTAAAATAGTCCCAGAATTTTAAATCTAAGTTCAGAAACTAGGTTGTTTGCTCTCCTAATCTTTTGTTGTATGCTTGAACTGAGCGCAGAAATTAAGCCTTGAAGTTCAGCCTCGAATCCCAATTATTTCTCCCAGTTCCATCTTTCTAGTTACAGGGCTGTATCATCCATGAAGGAGAAATTACTGGCAAATGAACAAGCACAGTGTGTTCCATTCCAAAACAGTGTTTCGACTGATACTAGCGCAGGTGATGTATCATTATGTATGACAGGAAATTCATCATTGAAGGTTGTTGGAACCAGCGGCAAAGTGTTGATGTTTGGAAATGGAACCTGCACATTCTTCGGTGTAATTCAGGAGTTTTCAACGTTTCTAACGGAGAAGTATGAGAGCTCTGGAGAGCTCAGATTACTTAGCCTTCTTTCCAAGGTAGAGCATTAGAAATTCTCCATTGTTTATTTTCTTCAAGTAGCACATGGAGCTTGACACTTTCATACATATTAAATGTATTTCCGTGTATAAGCTCCCCTCCCCCCCAAAAAATCAATTTTGGGCCGCCTCAAAATTTCACGGCCACTATGCATGTACACCTTGGGACCTGCTTGCATCACATGCGCAAGCCGCAGGGCATGTACATGATGTGTCACCACGCCCTGTGGCGTGTGACATCAGCATGCCCTGCAATATGTGCACAAGGCGTGCTTATGTTGCACATCCCCGGGCCCCTGAATTGCAGGGACAAGGCAGCGCGCTTGGACTCAGCGCATAGAAACAGAGAGAAAACACTTCTCCATGGTCGACTTACAGTGTAAAGACACAAAAAGTGCTGGGAAATTTCCCAGGATTTATTTATATATATAAAAGAATCAAACCAAGCAAGAAGCTCATTCTTAATAGACTTCAAACTGACTTTAATTGACCAATTTCCCTTTGGAAGGTAATTGCGGAACATATTTGAAGAAGCATGTGCTGAGTAATGACAAAGAGAGAGAGAGAGAGAGAGAGAGAGAGAGAGAGAGGCAGAGAACTGCAGTTGACAATTTAGATAAGAGGCAGGTGACTGGAGTGGAATCAGATCAGGACAATTTAAGCCATTAAGAAATTATCCTCTTGTTAATTCATCAGATGTATCTATATTTGGTGCCATGTGACCAAAAGGTTAGCAACGATCATTGCAGTAGCAGACAGAAATGGCACTGGAGTTCATCATTACCTGGTTTGAAATACAAAGTTCTCCAACTTGAGGCACTCAACTTACAATCTCTCTCTCTCTCTCTCTCTCTCACACACACACACACACACAACTTAGCCCCAATACTGATTTGCCTCAGAACTCTCTGATCAATCATTAGATTTTCTCTGGAATCCTTGGCGTCTAACTAAAGACTAATGGTTCTAAATAGTATGTCCACTAAATGACCAGTCACAATGTCTGACCCATATAAGAACTAGCTCCTACTGTCAGTTGCCATAGAAGAGGAGGAAGAAGAAGAGTTTGGATTTGATATCCCACTTTATCACTACCCTAAGGAGTCTCAAAGCGGCTAACATTCTCCTTTCCCTTCCTCCCCACAACAAACATTCTGTGAGGTGAGTGAGGCTGAGAGACTTCAGAGAAGTGTGACTAGCCTAAGGTCACCCAGCAGCTGCATGTGGAGGAGCAGAGACACGAACCTGGTTCACCAGATTACGAGTCTACTACTCTTAACCACCACACCACACTGGAAAACTCCACAAAAATGTAAAGAAAACACAACTAACTATTTACAAGGCAAACACTGTTCATACCTTAATGCCATTGTCACATGTATGTTTGTCCTCACAGTATAACTGTTTCTTCACACCTGTTCTGTCTGAACTAAGGGAATTATGGTTAACTTCACATTTGCACCATAGTTAGTGAGAACAAGCCTTATTAGTTCATAGTTTAAACAAACTACAGCTTCCAAAGTATACATGTCCCAGGGAACTGAAGAAGGAAGTGGGTGCTTTCATTTCCCTGCTTGTGGTTGCAAAAGTGATGGGGAAGTTGTGACACTACAATTCTCATAATCCCTGATCACTGGCGAAGTTGACTGGGGCTACTGGAAGTCAGAGTCCAGTCAAATCTGGAGGGTAGACATTCCCATCTTGGATGTAGCAGGAAAACGTGGTTTGCCATCATGTCTGCATCAGGACACTGTCAATAAAAAGGATGTAAAAAGGAAGATCCTCACAATCAAACCATTTTTCAGGAACAATTTCTACCTGCCATTTCACACCACCTAATAGCAAAAACGCGGGTGGAGCTGTGGGTAAAAGCCTCAGCTCCTAGGGCTTGCCGATCGAAAGGTCGGCGGTTCGAATCCCCGCGGCGGGGTGCGCTCCCGCTGCTCGGTCCCAGCACCTGCCAACCTAGCAGTTCGAAAGCACCCCCGGGGTGCAAGTAGATAAATAGGGACCGCTTACTGGCGGGAAGGTAAACGGTGTTTCCGTGTGCTGCGCTGGCTCACCAGATGCAGCTTTGTCACGCTGGCCACATAACCCGGAAGTGTCTCCGGACAGCGCTGGCCCCCGGCCTATAGAGTGAGATGGGCGCGCAACCCCAGAGTCTGTCAAGACTGGCCCGTACGGGCAGGGGTACCTTTACCTTTACCTTTAATAGCAAAAATCAAATGATGCATCCCTAATCCTATTGTACTACACCGTACATTTACTCTTAGAGAAAACAATTATGATTTCAGTACACGTGGCAATAATAATTACTTCTACATTGTTCAATTTATTTCTTTGGGTACAAGAAAATTAGTCTATCAGACAAAGAGAACAAGGATAGCAATTTCAGAATTCAGCCAGTATTACTGCATATTTAAATAAGATAACTTTTTAAAAAATCCAACTGAATTCTAACCACTCAATTCATGTACATAGCTTTGTGTGTGTGTGTGTGTGTGTGTGTGTGTGTGTTTTAAGAAGCAACTATTATCAAAGCCTGACTACACTAAATTTTAAATCCATATTTTCTTTCAAACACATAGCTTCATATAGGATTCAGATTCAGAGCATTGGTTAATTACTAACAAAGGATCTTTTCAAGTTAATCCCTGTTTTAAAATATATTAGGAACCTTTACTGGTGTTTACTCTAGGCTTTTTGAAGTCCAAATCACTTATGCAAACTTTACAATCCCCAGACTTAATTTGAATTAATTTGTATGCATTTATAGATCAAACACAGCATATGCAATAGCAAACTGCACAGAAAATGGTCAAAGTTTATATGGAACATCTCTCTATGACCTTTCCTTGCAGATCTGGTAATCACATCTGCCTTTGCCACTTCCTTTTGATGTTTTGAATCAAACTAAAGGCTTGAATTGAAATCCACACTGAAAGAGAGGTACTTCCCAGCTCTTCACCCATCAATTCCCATAGCCATCCCACAACCCAGTACTGAGTACCAGTACCTATACCAGTACTGAAACACGCTCCCTCATCTCCTTTGATCGCCCACCTGTAATGGATGTGGGAAATCATTCAATTTCCCCCCATCTGTCAATCTAAGGTGCATTTTGCAGTTCACCCATTCCTACTTCTAATCAGACACAAACCCATTTCTGGCATTTGAAGAATGCATGGGAGAATAAAACAAACAGGGAGAATGTCCCTCAATGTCCTTGTTCCTGTTGGCTCACCTTCGCATATAGAAGGGAAATGCTTTGTACATTTGGCTGTCCATGGTTAGAATGCACTCAAGTGGGAAGCTTGATTGTGCTAGGTTCCTAATAACAGAAATGATACTTTGCACATTCAGCTGAACACATCAAGAACGAGCATAGAGAGCTTTGATAACGTCAATTGGCATAAATTGCCAATAAAAAAAGGAGAGGAGAACAGTACCTTTTATCATATGTGGTGGAGTTGTAAAGTAATAAAAGAATTCAGGGAAATGATATATAATGAGTTGAAGAAAATGTTTAAAATAACATTTGTTTTAAAAAACCAGAAGCTTTTTTTGTTAGGAATTGTAGGTGCAGGAATACCAAAGGAGCAGAAAAGACTGTTTATGTATACAATGACAGCGGCAAGGATGTTGGTAGCACAGAACTGAAAAGACGATAAGGTTTCTACAAGAGTAGAATGGCAGACTAAATTGTTGGACTATGCTGAGATGGCAAAAATGACTGGGGAAAACAGAAATCCGGAGGATCAAAATTTCAGCAAAGAATGGGGGAGATTTACAATTATTTGAGAGATCATTGTAAACAGTTGAACTCTTTGGCAGGTCTGAAATAACTCTTGTAATGTAACAAAGACTTTGGACATAATGGAACATTGGGGAAAAAATTGTTATTTAGTCGTTTAGTCGTGTCCGACTCTTCATGACCCCATGGACCCGAGCACGCCAGGCACCCCTGTCTTCCACTGCCTCCCGCAGTTTGGTCAGACTCATATTTGTAGCTTTGAGAACACTGTCCAACCATCTTGTCCTCTGTCGTCCCCTTCTCCTTGTGCCCTCCATCTTTCCCAACATCAGGATCTTTTCCAGGGAGTCTTCTCTTCTCATGAGATATTGGATCCTCAGCTTCAGGATCTGTCCTTCCAGTGAGCACTCAGGGCTGATTTCCTTCAGAATGGATAGGTGTGATCTTCTTGCAGTCCATGGGATTCTCAAGAGTCCCCTCCAGCACCATAATTCAAAAGCGTCAATTCTTCGGCGATCAGCCTTCTTTATGGTCCAGTTGGAAAATTAGAATTTATAGTATGCAGTTGAAAAGGCTAAGTAAAAAACCCACAGAGGGGAGGAGGGAAGTCTAGAGATCTGGAAGAATCTTGTGTATTCTGAATGTGATTCTGAATGTGAACAATAATTTGTAAAACCAAATGAAAATTATTTTGAAAGATAAACAAAAAAAGAGAGAACACAATGGGGTTCAAGATGCATTTCAACTTCTTGGGAAGCTAAGTTAAAACAAAATACTATTTAAATATTGGCCATTTCAATAAGCATTCCAGTAAATAGCCACTTGTGCTCTAAACATGTGATATGGGGAGCAAAGCTGTCCTTATTCTACTTCCCCATGTCAGTATCATTCAGTGTAATATACTGATTCCTGCAAATCCTTAGCTTCAATTTCTCTGTGTTGCTAGCCCTTAAGGTTGTAGAGCAGTGGTTCTCAACCTGTGGGTCCCCAGATGCTGTTGGACTACAACTCCCATCATTCCTAGCCAACATGACCAGTGGTCAGGGATGATGGGAGTTGTAGTCCAACAACATCTGGGGACCCACAGATTGAGAACCACTGTTGTAGAGGGAAGGTTGATTGTTCATAAGGAATAACTGGAAGCTATGATTATGCATAACCTCTTCGGTCAATTGTAACCTGTTTCAATGCTTCTCTGGACTGGAATCCAATATAACAATTGAACTGTATTAGTGACAGTTATGTACTATTGAATCAACTGGTTTTAACTGGGTTACAGAATATCTATTCCATTTTGGATCTATGGATTAGTTGTATCATGGCACTAAGTTTTAGACATATATCTGGCAGCTCTTGTGGCTCATATTGTGATATATAAAAATGAAAGCTCATGGGAACTCTGTACTTTGAATTAATAACTACCATTTTAGAACATAGATACACATAGATATTGTTCCCTTGTGGAAATTAATGTAACAGCAAATAAGGTTTGGTTCAGAATTATACCGCAGTAGACCGCCTTCCTCTCAGGATGATTACATTTTAAAGGGTTTTCTTTCCTAGTGCAAAATGATTAGTATCGCACTATAATTATTTTTTTCCTAATTAAATGTAATGTGATTAAACTATTTCTTTCTCCTATGCAGCAAAACTGTAGGGGTTTTTCCATACAGTAATGACATAATTAATTGAAAAGGCATTTGGCAGCTTGGTTATTTTATTTCCCCCCCTGCTTTAAATGTCTTTTCTTTTTTTCCAATTACTAATGGAGAGGTTTAATTTCACCCGAACGTTTCAATCGTAAACAAAGGCGCCTAAGATTTGCTAATTTAAAAGAAATGAGTGGGTGCGTTTGCAACTTTAGTAGTTGCAAAAAGAATAAAGTGTATTGTGACCTGTGAACACCATTTGGCTCCTCCATGATAATATGACAATCGCAGGTAACAATGGCTCTCAAAGTGAACCATTCACAGTGGGATCAGGTGTTAATCAGGGTTGTGTTATTGCCCCAACACTATTCATTATTTTCATTGCCATGACCCTACACTTTGTTGAAGGGAAACTCCCCACCTAAGTAGAAATCATATATCAAACAGACGGAAAGCTCTTTAATCTGAGCAGGCTGAAAGCAAAGATTAAGATTACAGCAACTTCCGTCCTATACAGTGGTACCTCGGGTTAAGAACTTAATCCGTTCTGGAGGTCCGTTCTTAACCTGAAACTGTTCTTAACCTGAGGTACCACTTTAGCTAATGGGGTCACTAGATTTCTGTTGACACAACCTACAATAGCATTAGTTGTTGTTTTGCTGCATCATACTGTTGGCTCATGTTAAGCTTATGGTCTGCTAAGACCCGTAGATCATTTTCACATGTACCACTGTCAAACCACATGTCCCCCATCTTATATTTGTGCAGCTGGTTCTTCCTGCCTAAGTGTAGCATCAGAGAGAGAGAGAGAGAGCGCTTTGGAAATGTAAAAGATACTTTAAGATAAACAGGGGTAATCATGCCCCCTGTGAGGCCTCAGATATGTGATGGTTTTATAGTAGTCATTATAAAGCTCTGGGAATACCCTTGATGGTACTAATGTTGATTTAAACAGCCGAGTATTACTGCAATTATGGTCAGTGGTAATCACTTTTGTGTGAACGCCTACATGACTCAGAGCAATAACATATCACAGGAAATAAGGGAATAATACAAGCGGGTCATATTCACAGAGCCAACAGAGGTTCATTATCATCAACCATTGCACTACTGAAGAGGCTCATTCCTATAACCAAAGAGTAAGTAAATATTACATTCGTAACTGGGTTGGATTTTCTTTTAGGCTACTCTTGAGTCCTGTATGAAAATCCGGCAGTTCCCATTATCACATACAGGGGTGTGGCGTTTGCCTCCTAGGTGGGTCATAAGGAAAGGGTTAAAATGAGTGTGATGTGATTGGCCAGTGGAGACTGATGGGAGGAGTTAGAATGAGAGTGGGTGTTGTGTGGAAGTCAGTTGAGAATTGGGAATTGGAGAAGGAAGAGGGAGAATAGTCTGTGGGTTGGTCGAGTTGTGTGGTGAGAGAGTGATAGGAATTGTTAGGTGGAGTCAGATAGATAGTTGAAGTTTGAAGTTGTTAGGAACGCATAGGACAGTTAAGGAACTAAGATTAAGAAACTGCCAAGGAAAATTAACTGAAACCATAAGCTTGTTCATGCCTATAAATAAACTTGATTATTTGTTAATGATAACAACTGTCTGGACTCTGTGATTACCTGTGAGGAGAAACGGGTTGGTGGCAGCAAAGAAAGCAATCACAGTGGTGGCACAGGGTCAATAGACTGTCAAACGTCCAGGGGCCCTGTGTGATCGCCACTAGGGGTGATTCACACTACTTTCCAGTCACACCGTGCATATCTGTTGCATGGAGCATTTGGTGATATTGCGCTGAGCTCACCAGGAGCAGAAATGATGGCTGGATCCCTCCCTCCAGTGGCTCCCCTCTACTACGCCATTGTTCATTCCTTTAAGGAAGGGTGCTGCACTTAGGGATATTATTACAACAAGGTCAAAACTAGTCCACAATCCCTGGTGCTGCCTGACCTGGTCTCTACCAACAGTGACCCCATGAAGGGGAGCAATATATCTCTATGGAAAGTGAGACTTTGCAGTCCCAAGTGCATGGGTCCCCGCAGGCTTCCCCCTGCACACTCCCTGCCCATCATAATGACCAACATTTCACTATCATGTAGCCAATATTTAATATTTATTCAAGTGATTTGATCACGGGCCTTTAGTAGACAAGATACTACATCAACACAACCTCCTGTCAGGCATGAATGACAGAAACTTTTGTGTCAAGCATGATGCAACAGTTCTGAAGGATGTCTTGTTCCCCTGCTTTTTATAAACATTAATGCAAGAAAATTGTTTCGCCAAGGGCAAGGCTTTCATCTGGAATGAATCACGAGGGTGCAGGGAGGGGGAGACAGGCCCATAGTATTCTAGGTGCTATCTGAAGAATTTCCATTATCCAAAGGCCCATTACACACTCTCCAAGGTTACACACTCTCCAAGGTATGTTGCTAAACATCCATAAGGTTTCTATTTTCCTGACAGAAACAATTACAATGGGTATGCAAGAATAATTTCTCTCTGAGAACCGAAGCAGCCATCAGACAATCTTTTAGATAAGAATTGGAAAAAAACAACACACACAACCAACAACCCATCATTGAAATGTTACAGTTCAGTTTTATCAGAATTAATAATCGCAATTAGCAATATTAACCCTGACAAGTATTTCTATAGCACATTCTATGCACTCAGATTACTTTCAACAACTCAGACAACAGACATGTAAGTTAGGATCGCATTATTATCATCCACATATTACAGCTGCAGCGAGACACAAGCTGAGAGGTGATTGGTCCTTAAGACCACTCTATAAGCTTGTGACTAAGGTGATTTCTCCACTGACACTCTCAGGGTAGCAATAGAGGGTGAACAATATGCCCCTGGCTTGTGACTAGTGTGTTCTGGCTAAGGGGTATGATTATGCATACTTCAAAGGATTTGGATATCATTAAAATTAATAGTTTCAGCGTTCCCTTTCTTGTTTCTGTTTCAGAGAAGAGCAAACTGCTAGCAGCTATCCTTCAAAGGTGGAATCAAACAACACAAGAACTTCTTTGTGCATAGCAGAGCTTACAAAGAGAGTTCACTCATGCGTTTGTTTTACTTCTAGAAACCCGGGGAATAAATTAAATGTTTGGTGTGCATGGGAAGGCCAAATAACAAAGTAGGTTGGGGTGAAGCAGGGGTCTCCCTCCCTCCTGAATAAAAGCTCAATTTTTGTTTTTCAATGAAACGTGTGGGATAGGAACATGGAGACTTTTCCCAGTTCCTGTTAAAATCCGGTACCTTGTCTCTGATGGATAGTACCAGATGCATCTTTGTTAATCAAACAGTTCCGCTATATGTGGTGAAACAATATTTTACAGAATATCCATCCAATTTGCAATGGGGGGATGTATGCGAGGGACAGGATGAAGCCTAACCTCATTCACTTTAATCTTAATATTCACGCACCAAGCAGCAAATGAACTTCAGTATGGGGTTTCAAAAGTTAGGGGTATAATAATGTATCAGAAAAGTATCAAAAAATTAACTTAATATCATTCAAGGTACTTTTAACATCCTCTGATGAAGAGCATACCCTTTTTAAATGCAATTCTTCCACACAGTTATGTTTATATATTCAGGCTGGAATGGCTACCAAACCATGCTAAGTTCATAGAAAACATACCCTTCTTACCAGGAAATGAGGGAGAAAGGTTGTTTTCTGCTGCTCCAGGGAAGCGGACACGGAGCAATGGATCCAAACTACAAGAAAGAAGATTCCACCTAAACATTAGGAAGAACTTCCTGACAGTAAGAGCTGTTCGACAGTGGAATTTGCTGCCAAGGAGTGTGGTGGAGCCTCCTTCTTTGGAGGTCTTTAAGCAGAGGCTTGACAACCATATGTCAGGAGTGCTCTGATGGTGTTTCCTGCTTGGCAGGGGGTTGGACTCGATGGCCCTTGTGGTCTCTTCCAACTCTATGATTCTATGAGTGTTCTCTGTATATCTATCTCTTGCCTCTTGCAGAGTGAGACCAGGAATGTCCATATGAGCTTCGATCAAATGGTTATGTCAGCTTTGGAGAATGCAAAAAAATATAAATTAGTCTCTAGAAAATACTGAAGAACAAAATCAAAGAGGCACTAGTTATTTTCAAGATTTGATTCAGACAAAAGAAAACATGTGTCTTATATGGTACATGTGTCAGCATTTTGCAAACTAAATGTTCAGGCCTCCCGCTCCTTTCCTTGTAGCCAATATGCTTCTGGCTAAACTTTCATTTCTAATTTTTCCAGAGACAGCTGGAGTTGCTGATTGTTGTTATGCATGTCCCACCTCTTCCTTGGATACTGCTTCTAAAGAATGCAGCATAACCAAGTGGAACAGTTCTTTATTAAAAGCCAGAAACTGGAGCAAAGGAGATAGATTGAATAAGAGTTAGCTAGAACTCATTTCAGTTTGCTCCCTCTCATGCTGATACATGGCAATGCAGGGAAACACAAACGTGAAAGATCCTCTGAACTCATTCTGAAACTTTTTGCACAAATGGTTTGTATCAACAGTCCAGTACCAGATTTACGTACAAGCTAAACAAGCTATAGCTTAGGGCCCCACTCTCTTGGGGACCCCCCCCCAAATTTAAAGGAAACAAAAACTGAATGTACATTTCCAAAATATAAGATAAAAAACAAACAAAATAAAACCTACATACAGCAACAGTGCTTTATGTTTTTTATAATATTTTTTATTAATTTTAGCATACAAAAATTTTAGACATACCACACAAATTATTTTACATATATCCTTTTTTGAACTTCCTTCAGCATCTCTGATAGCCTTCCATCTTAATTATTTCTTCTGCAGTTCCTAACTTAATATTGCCTTTACATTTTCTAACAAATCATTTCTTCCTTTCCATTTTTACAATATTTCTTAAATTACTCCTCACAGAGCTTCTTGTAGTCCTACAAACGTAATTTGATCATCACAAATACTTTTCAAATACTCAGTAAATTTAGTCCAGTAACTCTGATCCCGCCGGTCTCGGATCCTTCCTGTTAGCTTGTCTAATTCTGCATAGTCCATCAATTTCATCCTCCATTCTTCTAATGTTGGTAATTCTTCTTGCTTCCATTTTTGGGCCAATAGTATTCTTAACAGTGCTTTATGTTGTGTAGGCTCCTATGATGTAATGCCAACGTGTTTGCATTATTAAGTTTGTTATAAATAGAAAATCATTTTAAGTTAGAGCTTAATAATTATTTCACTATTAATATACTTCTTCTTAATTGTATCTCATTTCAACAATAACTTTGATAAAATACATATTTTGTTATGTGCAAATGGCTTTAAGGTAAAGGTAAAGGGACCCCTGACCATTAGGTCCAGTCGTGGCCGACTGTGGGGTTGCGGCGCTCATCTCGCTTTATTGGCCGAGGGAGCCAGTGTACAGCTTCCGGGTCATGTGGCCAGCATGACTAAGCTGCTTCTGGCGAACCAGAGCAGCGCACGGAAACACTGTTTACCTTCCCGCCGGAGTGGTACCTATTTATCTACTTGCACTTTGACGTGCTTTCGAACTGCTAGGTTGGCAGGAGCAGGGACCAAGCAACAGGAGCTCACTCCGCCACAGGGATTTGAACTGCCGAGCTCCTGATCGGCAAGCCCTAGGCTATGAATTGTGAGAGGAAATGCCCACAATTATATATACAAAGCATGCTTTAAAATATTAAAATACTGCACAAATACATATTTTGCAAATATGTTTAAGTAGTAAGAATAATGCAGACATGAAATGGAGCCGGTCTAGGGCTGAAAATGAAAGAAGAATGGAAATAGACCTATTCATCCAGCCCTACAATTAATATAGCAGCCCTCTGCTTCCTGCACTTCCTGCTATATTGAGACACTGAATTTACAGATTCCAAAACAAAAACAAAGGATATGGCTCTAACTGCAATCCCAGAAGCATTCTGTGCTAACAACCCACTCCATCCACTTTGATCTCCAGCTTACATGTTTGCTTGGATTTTTTCCAAGTCAGATTTATTTTTTTGGAGCAGCATATGAAATATCCTTTCTAGGCATAAGTGGACACTTTCCTATTGTTAACGTTTCCCTTCAACACGTTGCTTGAGTGGAAAGCAGGTGCAAAGGGGATCATGTTCCACAGCATTAAAAAGAAGCTTTCTCTTCAACATGCCCTCCAGATCATTTTTGAATGGGGTTCTTATTTAATCTGTACTAAAACATAATCCATGTTTTACACGATGGCGCCTTGGCAAAGCTCAGAACATTCATCAGTTACGTCCCTAAAATACTTAAATATTTCTGACTGAGCAACCTGCTTCCTGCAGATAGCATTCTATAGCATTCAGCATGCTATATTCTCCCCTGGCCCAAGTAGGACTAATTCAGCCAGCTAGCCCTGGTGACTATCTAATGCTTATTGGGTGGATTTCCCCCAAATTGATTTTTGAACTTTGAATTTTATTGTTATTCATGTTTTTATGCTGTATTTTATGCTGCTTCTATGTTATATTACAATTCAGTTTTTAAATTTGTTGTTAGCAGCCCTGAGCCCGGTTTTCTGAACCGGGAAGGGTGGGGTATAAATAAAAATTTATTATTATTATTATATACACAATGCATGAAAGGCAGAAACACTTAAATTAGCAGGAAAATGACAGAAGGGCTTTACAGTGTGCTACTGTAGCCTATGGGACACAGGTGGCACTGTGGGTTAAACCACAGAGCCTAGGACTTGCCGATCAGAAGGTCGGCGGTTCGAATCCCTGTGACAGGGTGAGCTCCCATTGCTCGGTCCCAGCTCCTGCCAACCTAGCAGTTCGAAAGCACATCAAAGTGCAAGTAGATAAATAGGAACCGCTCTGGCAGGAAGGTAAACGGCGTTTCCGTGCACTGCTCTGGTTCGCCAGAAGCGGCTTAGTCATGCTGGCCACATGACCCAGAAGCTGTACGCCGGCTCCCTTGGCCAATAAAGCGAGATGAGCGCCGCAACCCCAGAGTCGGCCATGACTGGACCTAATGGTCAGGGGTCCCTTTACCCTTTACCTTTATTGTAGCCCATAGGTTTGTATTTATGTTGTATTTATGAAGCAGATCACATCAATTATGCTCCTTGATACAGTGCCCCTGCCTTCAAAAGGATCCCTCTATGCCTCTTCTGTCTATGCCTTCTCCTTACCAGAGGTTTCCAATTCCTGAAATCAAAGATTCTAGGATCCAGGGAGGAGGACGTGGTGTGGAGTCAACTGGATAAGAAGATGGAAATAAAATTCTGAACGGGCAGAGTCCATCACAGCTAGGAGTCAGTGACACAACTAGTAACATATCAGAATGTTATGGGCCAGCAGGGGGATACTGTAGATAGTTAAGAAATAAGGGATCGAAAGTGACGTTCAGTGATTGGATAGTTTTAGAAAATTGTTACATTTACGTTGTACTGGAGCTCTATATAAGCAGTCTGACTGAACCCTTCAGTTCAGTTCTGTCCTGGCCTGTGAATAAACAAGAGCTGTTTGAAGAATCGCTGTGTCGTCTGATATGTTCACCCACAACTTAACACAGAATGTCACAAGTCTTGCTCAGATAACTTGTACTCTGATTGGCTATGTAGTTCTGGGGCAGTTTCCCCCTGTAAGTGCAGCTGAATATCTTCCTGCCATGATCAAGGCCTGTAAATAAGACCAAACCCCTCTGTTTATTTCTCCTCATATTATACACTGGGTTTGTTTTTTGCTCACTTTAGGCAATAAAGTAGTATCCATTTCCTTTCTCTCTGGACTCCATCTGCATTGTTCTTCACACACACACATACCCTTATGTGTTTGCCCAGGACATGAGAAGGCCATAGGGGTTTGAGCATATTACACCGATCCTGGTCTGACTGCACTGGCTACCAATTAGTTTCCAGGCCCAATTCAAAGTGCTGGTTTTGACCTATAAAGCCTTAAATGGCTCCGGACCCCAATACCTCAAGAACCGGCTCTTTCCATATGAACCTTCCCAGACCCTGAGATCATCTTCTGAGGCCCTCCTTCATGTGCCTCCTTCTCAAGAAGTCCAGAGGGTGGCAAAACAAGAACAGGGCCTTCTCTGCAGTGGCTCCCCATCTGTGGAATGCTCTCCCCAGGGAAGTTTGCCTGGCGCCTTCATTTTATACCTTTAGATGCCAGGCAAAAACGGTCCTTTTGAGCCAGGCCTTTGGTTGACCTGACTGACATCCTATACCCTTTAAAAATGTGGTTCTTTTTTTTTGGGGGGGGGGGTTGTTATTGGCTTATTTTTTTTAGTTTGATTTTATTTATTGTGATCTTTTCTGTGAGCAGCCCTGAGACCTCTGGGTATAGGGGGGTATATGAATTCAATAAATAAATAAAATAAATAGGGGTTGCACTGTTTTCTTCCACCCATCCCACCGCTGACATGTCCCTGACACAGGCCCTCTGCACACACAAGAGAAGATCCTGGGCCCCAGGGGACTTCAAAATTTCTTATGCACTGGGAGAATGCATGAGAGTGCCATGTGCACCCACCAGCCTTGGTGTGACGAAGAAGGTAAACCTTCCAGCGGGAAGGTAAACGGCTTTTCCATGTGCTGCTCTGGTTCGCCAGAAGCGGCTTAGTCATGCTGGCCACATGTACGCCGGCTCCCTCGGCCAATTAAGCGAGATGAGCGCCGCAACCCCAGAGTCAGTCACGACTGGACCTAATGGTCAAAGGTCCCTTTGCCTTTACTGTGTGATCAAGCCAGGGACTGGACTCCTGACACAATCTGAGGAGGGGCTGTGTAATAAGCTATATTGGGGCAGGGCTTTGAAGGGAGCAGAGGTTAAATTTTTGCATCGCTGGGGTCTCTGAGGGCACCAGAGGCCGGGAGCAGGCTGAACTTCTATCCTAATTGTGTCTCTGAGTGAGCCCTTCTAATCTTTTCTCTCCTTCAAGTGTATTATGGGGAGAACAGCTGCACTTTTGTAATGTCCTGCATCCGTAATACTGATGCTGAGACCAGCATCCAGCAGAGGAGCACAAGATGACATTTTTGTCTAGAAGTGATGTGGATGTACTCTGTGCACATGAGTACACAAACAGGTACACACAGGTGAAGACCTGGAGACGAAGGCAATCAATACGTTTTGCTGAGTAACCCATCTAGGATTTCCATCCATGCCATATTTTCATTACATGATTCAAATGCAATATTGAATTGCAATTACATAGAAGGAGTCATTATCCAAAGAGATGCTCCTTAATTAGAATTCTTCCAGGTTGCTATGATTTTGAACTTTGCAGGCAAAAGTGCTTTGTGTTAACTGTATTCTGCTTTTAACAGACAAAGCCAAGCCATCTAATTTTCTGTTGTAATGCCCAATATGGCAAAAGAGAATTAGCTGACATAATGAACACAGGATACAGCCCATAAACTGTAGACTGTCACCATCATCACCCCTTGAATGTACTAAAACACAGATGCAATTAATTATTCTTTCATTTCCACAAGCAGAGGAGGGGGGGAAAGGAGGACAAAGAAGAAATAATTTACAACTTCAAGATTTAGTTGTGCCATTATTTTATCCTGCTTTTTATAGGCGTAGATAACAATCTTTTTTGTCTGGTAGATGATCAACCATTAATTTATAGCTCATGATATGTAGCTAGTATTCTTTCCTAACTATCAATTACTCAAATTACTCCAGGAAGATAAACTATAAATATTGCATGCATGCCAGCTCTTCAGTGTCCCCATATTGCTTAAAGCTATTAATCAAGTTGTCTCTATTGTTGATTTTAATTGTCTGATGTAGTTATGTCTATTAATTGCTTGGCATCAAAGCTTTGGCATTGGAATGCAACAAACGAAACAAATTCCAGCGCTAATGACACTTGGGATCCCTCGCATGTTAAACACGCCTAAGGAATTTTTTTCAGGGTAGAAGCACACACATTATCTCACCATGACTGGGGATGGGGGAACATCTCCTGGAATGAGAGAAGTATGTTCTTTCTGACTGAGACAAAACCACTTGGTTCATTTTGTGTTTCTTTATCTTGACAGTCAGACAGCACCTCCCAGTTTGTTTGGGGGCAATTTTGGGCAACTATTTGAGAATATGTTTATGTGGTCCTGATGCTGTTCTTCTCAATGCTATTTTCCTTCTCTTCTGCTTCACCCATAGCTAGTTAATTCTCACAATGATGCTAAGAAGCTATAGTCCATCCACACTATGCATTTAAAGCAGTATCATGCCACTTCAAGCAGTCATTGGAACCTTCCCAAGGAATCCTGGGAGCAGTAGTTTGTTAAGGGTGCTGAAAATTGCTCGGAGACAGTGATTTCCCTCACAGATTGGTTTAACAATAAATCCTTCTCCTCAGGGAATTCTGGGAACTGTAGTTCTCAGAGAAGAATATGGGTCTCCTAATCATCAATGTTTTAAACAGGCACTGAAAAGAATACTGTGAAGGTGTTTGCCTGATGTCCATAGACAGACAGGTCCAAAGTGAAGGAACTGACACATTAAAAGAATGATTTCTTATAAGAGTAGACTAGGCATTGTGTGGCCTCTGCAACAGTGCCTGTTCCACAGATTGAAACTGCCAAGTGGGCACACGTGGGGAAAGGCAACCCACAAGTAAGTGGGACACAAGCTGCTAAAGGTATTATATACAAAAGGGAACACCTTGAACTTCGCCCAGTCACAAATTAACAACCAGTGGAAATATCTGAGCAGAGGTATTCTATTCTGACAAGGTCTCATCCTTGTCAGCAACCTTGCATGCCGCAGCATGCTGCACCAACTGGAATTTCTGGATCAAGCACAAAGGAAGATCACAGAGGGTGCATTGCAGTAAACCAGTCCTGAAGTCTTCACTGCCTATTCAGTTGTGCTGTATCTGTACTTAAGGACCAGCAAAGGAGGGGAAGGAGGTGCATAACTGGACCAGTCCATAGTAAATTCTGCCCTCAATATTTAATTAAAATAATTCAAAAGTCTAACTGTTGCAACAGGCCCTCGATAACCTGCTGGGACGAAGGTATGGTTTTTGTGTACTTTGTCACATCAAAAATCAGCGACCCAATGCACAGATCAGATGAAAATGCAGATGTGCATACAATATGCATCTGCAATGCAGAGAACATTAATAGGAGAAATATGTGTGATTTTGGGAGGGTGCACTTCTTATGCATTCTCACATCATGGATCATGACCGGCACCTCCCTATGCCATGATTATAGCAAGATGAGAGCCAATAGCTGTCGTAAAAATTGTATTTGTTTTGAATCTCTCTAGGAAAAGCAAGGTTATTTCCCAGAATTGCTGTTTCTTTCTCCTAGATATGATTTTAGGAGTTGGTTCTACAACCCCCCTCCTTTTTTTTTCCTTCTAGGAAGGCTACTGCTACAACTCTTTTTTCATCCCTTCTGGTCATTGCACAGTTCTCCTGGTTGTGCATTATAGCGTGAATTTTCAAACTGAAATAAAATGCTGGAAATGCTATTTCTCCTTCATTTGCATCCAGCTTTGAAAGTAGCATACAGATCATGTCAGCACGAATAACGGGGAGGTCGGGGATGTAACAAAGGTATCTTCAGAACCAGTTAAAATCTTCTGTAAGATGATTATGCTGAAAGGAAGAATTGTTATGCAGATTTCTTACAAGTTTATGAAAAACAGGAGGAAATAAGTAATACTGCCTGCTGGGTCACATCAATTGCAGGGGATGGTAATGTGAAATGAATGTCTCAGCCTGTTTCTAAAGCATTTGATATTTACAAAGCAAGTTAAGTTCTTTTAAGGAGTGGGAGGGAAATGTCATACTGTTGATCAATCTCAAGTTTGAAGTTTGAAGCTATTCCTATTGGATAGGCCAACATGGGGACAATACTTTGTCAAGAACAAAAAAGGAAGGAAGGAAGAAAAATAACTGTGTCTGGGTAGAAAGTTTTCATATTCTTTGTAATTCACTTTTTTAAAAAAAATAACTTCCATTTAGGGATGCATGCCTATATACACATATTTGAAATCTCCATTGAAATCAGTGAGACTTAGTCCCAGATAGGTGTATGTAGGTTCCATTGAATTTGGTGAAAACATATGTAGTGTTGGACTGCCTTCCTCATATATACACAGAAACAAGAGTCATAACTGCAAATGTTCATGCATACCCTTCTCAGGATCTCAGATTGACTCAGATCTTGATCTAGATCGTAGGGGAGTGCTCTTGCACACATGCCCTGCTTGTAGGATTTCCAAAGACATCTGGTTCACCACTGTGGGAACAGGGTGCTGAACCAGATGGGCATTTGGCACCAGCAAGTCTCTTTTTCTGGTCTTGCTTTCTTGTGTCTGTGTTCCCCTTTTGAAAGCTACACCTTTCCACTGAGGAAATTTATTGTGTCTTGGAGTCAGGAGCAATGATAGGAGGACTAAAATGGGAACTATGGGTTTCTGTCCTTTCTCGTGAGCAGGAGTCCACAGGGCAAGAAGAGGATAGCCACAGGGAGTCATAAGGACAGCAGTTAGAAATCAGCCAGCTCAGAAGGTATGATCAGCTGGACCTTGGACAGCTCCGATCTGATCACTTGTTTCAAGATATCCTGTAGCCTACAACTGAGCCCATAAGGTTACGCACTGTGTGACTACTGTTTATTTCAATCTTTGCCACACACACCCCCCAAGTGTGGGTGGAAATATCCAAAGGTGCAATCCTTGCCCTTAGAGCCTTGCATCCTATTACTGTTTAGCAGTGCCTACCTGAGTGTGTTGTCATCCTCTCCTGGGAGTGAGAGTAGGAACTCCTCAGAAGGTACTAGCCCTGCAAGAGATGCCCATGGGATTTTGGCTCAGGGCACCCTGTCTTAGGGGAGAGGACCTCTGGGTGACAAAATCCTGGGTTAGTGACTGTACCTATGACACCCATTGCTTATGCTACTAGACCTCAGGGCTTCCCTGGATTTTCAAGTGTATCTTCTTTCGCAGTACGACTTCCTCTTCCTCTTCCTCTTCCTCTTCCCCTTCTCCTCCTCCTCCTTTACAGTATCCAGTACTTGGAAGTAGAACCTACCATGAAGCTGAGACTGCAGATGGCATATGGTTCATGGGGCAGGGAAGCAAAGTTGAGGGTATCTGAGAAGGCGGAACATCTCTCTTTTAATTTTTTTAATTTTTTCATTCAGGTTAGCAGAGACATGCACATGACTACTTAGCTATACCAAATCTCTGTAAAGCTATGTTGTGTATTCTGCAGCAGTAAATTTCTTTGCAGCTGACCCTCGCCGCCTCTTCAGTAAGCATCTATGGCAACAGGCGCCCCAAAGGCTTAATCCAGCTCCCATTTGGTTCCTCAGGTCACTCCAAACACAGCCCTTTTATAATGCCTATGGTCACTTTCTCCTGCCTGAGTTGCCACGAAAGGGAAATGGCTCTTTAGCCCATTCCTTCTCAGTGTGAACAGGGACAAAGGCTCTAGTGTGTCCCTCTTATTATTACACAGCTGCTCACTTCCAGACACAGGCAAATGGCTCTTTCAACACACTTACAAGCATGGCGTCCAGAGTCTGAGCCAGAATTCCTATGCATCTCAGGTACACACTTCCATTTTGTCTGTGTCTTATTGAGAAAAGGGAAATGTAAGCTTGCTGTTGTCTAGCAACTGAAGGCTTATGTAAGTGGCTTGTGTAACTTGATGTATCACCCTGTACTGTACAATACAAATTACTACTGCAGCAGTACATTGCTGTGTCTATGGAGCATCAGTGCACAGTGGGGAGCAAGGCAATGCCCATGAAGTAAGGATGTGGTTAAAAAGGCAAAGGTAAAGGTAAAGGACCCCTGACAGTTAAGTTCAGTTGTGAACGACTCTGGGGTTGCGGCGCTCATCTCGATTTACAGGCCGAGGGAGCCAGAGTTTGTCTGCAGTTTTTCCAGGTCATGTGGCCAACATAACTAAGCGGCTTCTGGCAAAAACAGAGCAGTGCACAGAAACACCATTTACCTTCCCACTGGACTGGCACCTATTTACCTACTTGCACTTTGACATGCTTTCGAACTGCTAGGTGGGCAGGAGCTGGGACCGAGCAATGGGAGCTCACCCCGTCGCGGGGATTCAAACCACCGACCTTCCAATCGGCAAGCCCTAGGCTCAGTGGTTTAGACCACAGTGCCACCTGTGTCCCTCATAATTATGGCTTTACTTGATGTCACCTTTTGCTCGTTGGGACAGGATACTTTTGTGCATGCTATGCATGGAAAGGAAACCAGTTTCATCACAAATAGTCAGCTCAGTGGATTAGGGCCCAACATGATCCTCATGTTTTGCCCTGTAGAACAGCCTAGCTGAACATGCTCACTGTTAGAGTAGCAAACCCCCAATTTGCTTCAAGCACACAAGGTAGTAAAAGTATCTAGTAAAAGACCACATAGCCCTGGTCCTGAAAGACCTACACTGGCTCCCAGTACGTTTCCAAAGACAATTCAAAGTCTTGGAAATCACCTATCCAGGTAATGAGATGGTTCTCGCTACACTTTTCATATCTGTGTGGCACGTCCTCTGCCCTTTTTGCTCATTTCTCCTGGAGGATGACAGAGCAGGAGGCAAATGGAGCATGGGGCAAAGGAGAAAGAGACTTACATCAATTACTTTGTCAGCTATCCTCAGCGGACAGCTATTAATAGCAGTAAAATGGCATGGCGCACTCAGTGGCGGAGCTGAGGGCGTGGCGCGCCGCCCGCAGGGGAGTGGCATGCATCCTGGGGGGCATGGTGCGTCGCCTTTGGGGTGTGGCGCCCAGCACGCGGGGGGGAGCCGCGATGGCACCACACTGGGATCGTGCTGCCGGGGGCAGTGCGCTCCCCCTGCACCCCTGTTCCTCCGCCAGTGGGTGCACTTGGCCTATTACAGTGGTACCTCGGGTTAAGAACTTAATTCGTTCCGGAGGTCCATTCTTAACCTGAAACCGTTCTTAACCTGAGGTACCACTTTAGCTAATGGGGCTTCCCACTGCCACCACGCCGCTGCTGCACGATTTCTGTTCTCATCCTGAAGCAAAGTTCTTAACCCGAGGTACTATTTCTGGGTTAGCGGAGTCTGTAACCTGAAGCGTCTGTAACCTGAAGCTTCTGTTAACCCTGGTACCACTGTACTAGAAGCTGGGCTTTTAGTGTTACTGTTCAAGCTCTCTGGAAACAATTGCCAGCTGAAATCAGGCAAGCACCTAGCATGATGATGTTTAAGTGCCCACTGAAGACATTTTTGTTTAGAAATGCATTCCTTGAGGCACAACCCTATCATTTGCAGTGGTTGTCAATTTGCTACCGGGTCAAGTCCAAGGTGCTACCATTAGCATATAACCTGGGACCAGTTTACCTATGAGATTACCTCTGGGTTGCAGCATTCATCTCACTTTCAGGCCAAGGGAGCCAGCGTTTGTCTACAGACAGCTTTCCAGGTCATGTGGCCAGCAGGACTAAACCGCTTCTGGTGCAACAGAACACAGTGATGGATACCAGAGCGCACGGAAATGCTATTTACCTTTCCGTCACAGCGGTACCTATTTATCTACTTGCACTGGTGTGCTTTCAACCTGCTAGGTTGTAACAGAAGTAACGGGAGCTCACCCCGTCACGGGGATTCAAACTGCCCACCTTCTGATCAGCAAGTCGAAGAGGCTCAGTGGTTTAGACCACAGCGCCACCCACATCCCTTAGTATTCAGTTATGTACACTGCAAAGGATAAATTTGCCCTTTCATCACTAGCTATTCACTCTGGGATAGTCTGCTAAAATAGAGAGTGGAAGACAACAAACTTATACTCTAAACTATTATATATATATATCTGTTCGGTGTTCCATTGTATCATTTACATTGTACATGCATGGAATGTTACTTTGCAGAGGAAGCTGTATGGGGATTGTTTGTTATAAGTATTTTCAGAAACTGAAAAATAAAGTTTAAAAGCAAAGGAAAGTATAGGAAATTTTTAAAAACCGAAGAAATGACTCTCAAGCCTAAATCTACCACGCAGTATTTTTATACTTCGTTTCTATGGAAACTTCTTTTCAGAGAGCTTAGAAGAGTTAGTTCTTCATTGAGCTACCAGAGAGGTTTCTAAAATCAACTCCTTTTGTCACGACTTTGGCTGAATTGATGCATGTGTGCGTGAGAGTTTAACCTGTGATATATGTTTAGCTAGCTTAGTTTTATGGTTGTTGCTGATACCATATTAAAGGTAAAGGGACCCCTGACCATTAGGTCCAGTCGTGGCCGACTCTACGGTTGCGGTGCTCATCTAGCTTTATTGGCCAAGGGAGCTGGCGTACAGCTTCCGGGTCATGTGGCCAGCATGACTAAGCCGCTTCTGGCGAACCAGAGCAGCACACAGAAATGCCATTTACCTTCCCATCAGAGTGGTACCTATTTATCTACTTGCACTTTGAGGTGCTTCCGAACTGCTAGGTTGGCAGGAGCTGGGACCGAGGAATGGGTGCTCACCCCGTCGCGGGGATTCGAACCGCCGACCTTCTGATCTGCAAGTCCTAGGCTCTGTGGTTTAACCCACAGCGCCATGTTGCTTTTATAGTTGTGTT
>JAXCMG010000175.1:35359-135872 GCA_034642415.1 Podarcis siculus
TTCTTCTTCTTCTTCTTCTTCTTCTTCTTCTTCTTCTTCTTCTTCTTCTTCTTCTTCTGTTGTAAACTGCTTTGATCTGCGAGGAAAAGTATTAGATTTGTCCAGTTTGTGTGACAGTACTCAACCAGCACCTCTATTTTGTCACCCGTGGCAGACATTTTATGCTGGGACTCCTAGCACCCTTATTGTGATACGAATACCAACAACTTATTATTCTTGTTTTAACAACACCCGCCCACCCACCCAAAAAACCCTTGCATCTGCTAGGTATAAAAGTATTTTTACATAAATAAACAAATAATCCTATTCTTGGCTGGAAAGTAGGATATGTTTTCCTTTTTAAAGGAATTCTTATCAGCTGCAGGACAACCAGTCTGTTTATGATTCAGAAATCACCATGAGTTCCTGCCAGGTTAATGCCTATCTTTTAAGCTTTTCCTATTTTATCTGGGCTTTTGTATTTTTATTTGTAAGCCATCTTGAATCCCAGTCTGGGGAAAAGATGGGGGATGATGATGATTAGACATTAGTCTGATTCAAGCCCTGTATTATTATTATTATTATTATTAAAATTATACCGCCCTATACCCGCAGGTCCCAGGGTAGTTTGCAACATAAAATCACAAAATAAAAATAAAGAGGTGCTGGAACTCACCATGAACACTCCCCTGTTCTCTTAGAATGACAATGTCGCCCATCTGAGAGGTGCTGGAACTGAGCTTCAGTGAGTTCCAGCTTTAAAATATCCCTGGGCATATGTCTTGGCAGTGCTTCTTTTCTTTTAAAAAAATGTTTAGGGGTACTCTCATTTTGAGGGATATGGGTGGCGCTGTAGGTTAAACCACAGAGCCTAGGACTTGCCAATCAGAAGGTCAGTGGTTCGAATCCCCATGACGGGGTGAGCTCCCGTTGCTCAGTCCTGCTCCTGCCAACCTAGCAGTTCGAAAGCATGTCAAAGTGCAAGTAGATAAATAGGTACCGCTCCGGCGGGAAGGTAAACGGTGTTTCCGTGCGCTGCTCTGGTTCGCCAGAAGCGGCTTAGTCATGCTGGCCACATGACCCGGAAGCTGTATGCCGGCTCCCTCAGTCAATAAAGCAAGATGAGCGCCGCAACCCCAGAGTCGGTCACGACTGGACCTAATGGTCAGGGGTCCCTTTACCTTTACTCTCATTTTGACTCAAGAAAATCACCATTTCATAGTTCAAATCAGGAAAAATAAATACAGTAAATGGACAAAAGTACAAAGATTCCCAAAATGTTTATGGGTATACATCCCCCCAGAAAAAAGCACTGCATATAGGACTTCCCCAACTCTTCTACCTGAGGTCAACTTCACTGGAAAGATGCCAGGGACTGAAATTGGAACTGTCCAGGCAAGGATCTGTGGGAGAATATGTGATCATTTCCCAGCTCTGCGTATGATTTGTTTTAAGCTCCTTTCTAACGCTGCAGTTTGGATTGTTGAAACCTGCCCTGGGATCTTATGACAAGGGGCGGAACATAAATCATCGTCGTCGTCACCATAACCATATATAAACTTAAGCACAGGCTAGGTCTTTGTGGTTTAAGGGCTTTGCCTGCCTGATCTTAGATGCCACAGTCTTACTGCAGCCCCTTATAGCATCTGGCTGGAGCTATATATGAGCTGTTTAACATGTAACATTTCTCTTTATCTATTGCCACTATTTATTTGCGTGGCCAGGCCCCCAAACCAGCCCCCCGTTAAAATAAATTCACACGGACACAGAATTTTAGTTTAAGGCTATTGGCAAAATTTTAGGCCACAACTTTATTGAATTACAGAAATGTGAGCAGTATTGGCTTAAGCATTGGCTTAGACCATGGGTAGGCAAACTAAGGCCCGGGGGCCAGATCCGGCCCAATCGCCTTCTCAGTCCGCACCACGGACGGTCAGGGAATCAGCGTGTTTTTACATGAGTCGAATGTGTCCTTTTATTTAAAATGCATCTCTGAGTTATTTGTGGGGCATAGGAATTCGTTCATTTTTTTCTTCAAAATATAGCCCGGACCCCCCACAAGGTCTGAGGGACAGTGGACTGACCCCTTCTGAAAAAGTTTGCTGACCCCTGGCATAGACTATATCAGACTCCTGCCCCCTTTGCAGGAAGTCAATAAGGGTAAACCACCCAAAGAGGAAGCCACATCGGGGGAACCCACCTGTAGCTCTCCTCGGTGTCCCCAGAGGCCTGGCATGGCCCTAGCCCCTCAAGCAGACTTCAGACAGGATCCGGGCCCTGGATTCCTTTAACAGAATACCCTTGGTCAATGGAGGGGCAGGCGATGGCTGACTTGTGATTCAAGGACCCGCCACCCGCTTGGGGATAAGAAAGGCACATGGACACAGTACATTAGGTTAATGGGCTGAAAAAGGCCACAACTTTATTGATTGCGGCATGTGAGAGGTATTGGCTTAGGCATTGGATAAAACAACAGAGCGTGACTCCACCCCCTCAGGGAGGGGTGAGTCTAACAAGGGTTAACCACCAGTGGGAGGAGGCTGCTGATGCAAATACAACTGAAAGCTCCGCCTGATGTCACTGGGGGTCGTGCCATGGCCCTAGCTACCAGCAAGGCCGTTGGACAGGATCCAAGACCGCCAGATTCCTTTACCAGAATATCCATAAAGTGGAGAAAAACCAGCAGTGGAATGAAAGGGAAGTGCTGCCGCGGCCACGTTTGAGCGGCAAAACCCCGCCCCCAAGCCTCCACCTGGTTGGCTGGCTACCTGGGAGCGTGGCGTGGCAGCCAGGCCAGCTGAGCAGGGGGCCAATGCGGGAAATGGTTCCTGCTCACAACTCCTCCCCTCTGTAAGGAGGAGAGGCTTTCCCCTTCCCCACAAATCAATGAGTCAACGCCTAACCGCCCAACCTTACAAAGTTGTGACGATTTTTAAGGCAAAAACCAAGTGGCCAGTGCCAATTTGCCAAATGGAAAAATTCCTACCTGGCCCTCGGCCCAAGACAGGCGACCAGCCAAAGTCCAAAGCAAGGCCAGAGAACACATAAAATTCTTAGATTTATGTCCTTCCTTCCCACCAAAATAAGTCCAGGGATTATATTCTGCCTGTCCATTTGCAATATTACGCACATTAGTGGCTGGTCCTATGTTGGGGAAGATCAGAGTAGATGAATGACTTTGTTGTATCACAAAATTCAGCACAATTATCTAAATTAATAATTTAAGACAAGGTAAATGGCAGCATTAACCTTTTGCAAGTACAATTTAATTATGCTCCACACCATTGTTTATACTGATGCAAGTTCTTTTTCGGAATTAATGCCTCCGTTCTTTTAATTGCTGTAATGGCATTATGCAAGTTGATTCCTTGCAAGTTTGCTGTGAAATCACTTTGTTTAAAGAAATGTGCACCTTTTAAAGCAACCCTCCCCTCTTTGATGGCTATGAGCTGAGGTTCCCCCCTCCTTTATTTTTAATTTAAAACAGAATGATAAATTAAAAGGTGACAGTAATATATATATATATATTCAGAGACAATTAGCTGTTTCTCAGGTTAACACTCAATATGATTATAAATTCATCTAAAGATGCCATGTGTGAAGAGGTCCTTGTCTTCAAAGCATTGGGGTGCGCTGCAGTAATGCACTTGGCTTTTTCTTGGAAACAATAGTTTGGATCCAAATCAAGGTTTATTTATAGTTAGGTAAAGGTAAAGGAACCCCTCACCGTTAGGTCCGGTCATGGATGACTCTGGGGTTGTGGCGC
Organism: Podarcis siculus; assembly: GCA_034642415.1. NCBI lineage: Eukaryota > Metazoa > Chordata > Lepidosauria > Squamata > Lacertidae > Podarcis > Podarcis siculus. Next base: position 39,105 of record JAXCMG010000175.1, read on the forward strand.
TCATCTCCCTTTACTGGACGAGGGAGCCGGCGTTTGTCCGCAGACAGCTTCCGGGTCATGTGGTCAGCAGGACTAAACTGCTTCAGGCGAACCAGAGCAGCACACGGAAACGCCGCTTACCTTCCTGCCGGAGTGGTACCTATTTATCTACTTGCTCTTTGACGTGCTTTTGAACTGCTAGGTTGGCAGGAGCAGGAACCAAGCAATGGGAGCTCACCCCGTCGTGGGGATTTGAACTGCCAACCTTCTGAGCGGCAAGCCCTAGGCTCTGTGGTTTAGACCACAGCATCGCCCATGTTCCATTTATAGTTATGTACCAAAAAAAATCAATAGGACAATATATCCATGACTTACGTCCCATTAATTTCCATGGAAATGAAAGTCAACTAACTACACGTCTTCCAGATGTTTGAGACTACAACTCTCATCAACCCCTGCCAGCACCATTGCAATTCAACATATCTGGAGGCCACCAGTTTGGCAAAGGCTGGGTTACATTGTTTACAGGTGGTGCGATGGGTCACTCATATGACTGTTAACCAAAAGGTTGGCGATTTGAGCCCGCCCAGCAACAGCTCTGGGCAGGATTCCTGCTTCTGCCTTGGTCAGAGCACACTTGGAATACTGTGTCCAATTCTGGGTGCCACAAATTAAGAAGGATGTTAGCAAGCTGGAATGTGTGCAGAGGAGGGCGACCAAGTTGAATAAGGGTCTGGGAACCAAGCCTTATGAAGAGCACTTGAAGAAGCTGGGTGTGTTTAGCCTGGAAAAAAGGAGACTGAGAGGAGATATGATAGCCATCTTCAAATATCAAAAGGGCTTTCACGTGGAAGAAGGAGCAAGCTTGTTTTCTCCTGCTCTGGAGGGTAGGACTGAAACCAATGGTTTCAAGTTACAGTGGTACCTCGGGTTACATACGCTTCAGGTTACATACGCTTCAGGTTACAGACTCCGCTAACCCAGAAATAGTATCTCTGGTTAAGAACTTTGCTTCAGGATGAGAACAGAAATCGTACGGCAGCAGCAGGAGGCCCCGTTAGCTAAAGTGGTGCTTCAGGTTAAGAACAGTTTCAGGTTAAGAACGGACCTCCGGAACAAATTAAGTACTTAACCTGAGGTACCACTGTACAATAAATCAGCTTCCAACTAAACAGTAGGGGAAAGTTTGTGACAGTACGAGCTGTTCGACAATGGAACCATCTCCCTCATGAAGATGTGGACTCTCCTTCCTTGGAGGTTTTTAAGGAGAGGTTGGATGGCCATCTGCCATGGATGCATCTCTGTCATGGAGATTCCTGTATTGCAGGGATTGGACTGGATGACCCTTGAGGTCCCTTCCAACTCTACAGTTCTATGATTCTGTTATACAGTCAACTGGAATCAACTCTACAGGCTTTCAGATAAGAGACGTTCCCTACCCTACCTGGAGTCATTGGTGATTGAACCTCAAACATCTTGCTTGCAAAACATGTTCTACCACTGGGCTACGGCCTATTAGGATTTCATGACTAGGTGCATTATGCTTTCAGCTTCCAACACTAAAGCCTTCATTTCTCCTTGAAGCAAAGCTTACATCATTTTGGTACATCTAAAAAAAGGCCCTCACAGACACAACAATACTGGAATAGACAAATCATAGTGCATTCATTAGTTTCATTAAATATATACATTTTCAAGACACTGATCAGGTCTCCACCTAACAATGAGGCCACACCGTTTTCTTTTCAGACAACTGCAGACAAAGTATGCTTTGTTTGCAGAACTCCTTCCTTGACATTTTTAGATGTGCTATCATATAAAAAAAACAACAATAACTTTTTTCATCAAGGGCATGATTTACAATGGATATCCACATCCACCCCTTCATATTGACAAATGTGCATTAAAGCCACTGCCACAGAAGTCCATTCATCTTCCTTTCTTCATGGAAAAGCTGAGCAGACTTGGCAAGATTATCCTTAGGCTGCCCCCATTTTCTCAGAAAGATCCCTAATGGGAAATGAAATGTTTCTGTTGCACATAATTTAGTCCTGAAGGTTTTCCTAACATACAATAAATCAAAGGCCCTTGTCGCAACTATGGCCTGGTTCACACAAACAGCAGATGAGGTGGTAAACTGTCCATGCCCTGGCCTGGACCACTTCAGGCAGTGGACAGTATGATTTAATATCCCTATATATGTGTTTGTGTGTATATATTAAAATCCTGGTGTATAAAAAAGAAAATAAGTCCGTATTCTACCTTAGCTTCACCCTGTAATGTAATTGTTTTACATGTGCACAGGTTTCCTCACACACACCTAAAATCCACCACACAATCCATATCTGTGATGTAAAAGTGGTACAATCCATGAGCAGTTTTGCCACCGCATTTTCTGTTTGTTAGAATTTTATGCAGTATATACTCAGGCTTTCATTTCCGGTGAGTAGTGGGTGTGAGTTCCAAAAATCTGGGGGTAACCACTGAGAAGGCCCTCTCTAGCATCCCTACCAAGATCTCAAAACCCGGGCAGATTGGTTTGAGGGAATATGGTGTTTCAGACCAGTAGCACAACTGGATCTGGTCCATACTAACTTCCTACAACAGTTTGGTTGCCTGCTTATTGAATAGAATTTTACTAGAATCAAGTCCAGATAAGATCATTGTTATCCACAATACTCTCTCTGTGTAGTAGTCCAGCCAAGTGTCAAGGAATACAGTGGTACCCCGGGTTACAAACACCTTGGGTTACAAACACTTCGGGTTACAGACTCCTCTAAGCCGGTAGTACCTCGGGTTAAGAACTTTGCTTCAGCATGAGAACAGAAATAGTGTGCCAGTGGCAAGGCAGCAGCAGGAGGCCCCATTATCTAAAGTGGTACCTCAGGTTAAGAACAGTTTCAGGTTAAGAATGGACCTCCAGAAAAAATTAAGTACATAACCAGAGGTACCACTGGACATTAGCATATCCCTGCTTCCCTGGATTTCTGAGCAGGTGCAGGTGTGTCATAACAAATCTCCTCATCACTACCTGAGCGAGCAACACAGATGGCCAGCTCACCAAGTGCCTGTTTATATACCTTGGTAAGAAACCATTTGGTATACGACCAAGTCTGCATTACGGATCAGCTCAAAGGAAAGGGCTTGAAACAGCCTTGTCTGTGCAAAAGTTTCCTAGCTGCATTCAGCTTATTTAACAGTCATTCTTTAAGATGCTCTCGTTGCTCTTGTTCAAGCTGAGCAAATGTAGAACAGCAAGAACTCATCATAATAGCCCTGGCTAATGGAAAGAGAGCCGTATGAGTGGAACAGGCAGCAGAGACCCTTATGATGCTAAATGGCTTTATTAGAATTCAAAGAAAATGCATGGCTCGAAATAGATTTTCTCATTTCCACCCTCAAAACAAACCAATACAAAAGGGTTTCATATTCAGCAGTGGCAGCACCTGCTATTATAGTAAAATACTGAGCACATTGTTTTGTCAATATTATTGCATTACTATCGAGACTTTTGTACTAGTTGTAGCAGTGCCCAAGTTTGCAGTGTATCACCCTAACAGGTGTATACCCATTTAGGGTTCCAGACAGACAGTGATTCCCTCCTTAGCGACATTCCATTTCATCCTTTTCTCCAGCTTCCCTTTACTCTTTTTGAACTAATACTCAACATTTAACAGCTAATGAGCATATGTAGTTCTCATTGGCCTGTTTGCCCCACTTAGAGGTTTCTAAGAAAGAATTTTTTGTACTTCTGCAAATCCTAGGATAACCCCAAGAATGCTAATAGTTCATGGAAAACGAGTGAGGTCCCAACCAAAGAAGAGTGGCAACTTAAGTTGGCAGAATATGCACAGCTTGCAGACTTGACATATAGAATAAAAGAACAAAAAGAACATACGTTTAGAGAAGATTGGAGAACATTTATGAATATATAGGAAATAGCTGCGTACAGCTGAAAACACTGGCAGCCTTAAGATAGATTCAACAGGGCAAATAAGTTTTGGTGGATGCAATAATGGAATACTGAATGGTATAGTTTTTGTAAAATATGTAGGGATTTATGATATATAAAATGAACCATGGAAAGAGAAGGGGGAAGTCATTGATATCTTAAGGATTTAAAAATGAATACAGTAGTACCTCTGGTTATGAACTTAATACGTTCCGGAGGTCCGTTCTTAACCTGAGGTACCACTTTAGCTAATGGGGCCTCCCACTCTTGCTGCTGCTGCCGCCGCCGCACAATTTCTGTTCTCATCCTGAGGTAAAGTTCTCAACCCGATGTACTACTTCCATGTAACCTGAGGTGTTTGCAACCCAAGGTACCACAGGTTGGATTTAGCTTAGGCGCTGGGTGTATATTCCTGACAAGCCCTGCTGATGGAGCACGGTCGCATGACAGGGTCAAGCCCAGTTTCTTTATAGAAGACTGAGAAGGCCATATAATTCCAATATTGCACATGGAGAAGCGATGGGACTTGGCAACAGATTCCGCCTGAGTAACAAAAGGAAAGCATGGAACAAGAGATAGAACCAAGGCAGATGAACATAGATATACGTTTTGCCGTTTGGAGACTACTGCCATTGACAGCTGTTGCTGTACTGGACATGCACAAGGTAAATAGATGTTTGTAGTCAGAGAAAGAACAGCTTTTCGCATCTAGTTCCCTAAAAACTAGTCTTGTCTGCTAGAGTGCCTGACTGCCTGCTCATCTCTCCTCAGCTTGCATGTTTGTAAAAGTAATGTGTGCCATTAAAACATAATCAGTCTTGGGTTCTCTTTTTTTCTAAAGGAACTCCTCCTATACAAGGTTGCCCTTTAATGGCTCAGGGTATTGAAGAAGATGAAACAGTTTTGCTCAAACACCAACAGCAAAGCTTCGCCATTGTTTAGCAAGCTATAGGGTGCTATGCAAATCAATATTATGCTTAAACCCCACCGAATGTGTTTAACTGGGAGAGAAAATATAGCCAGAGGAAAAGGCCGCTGTCACACAAACCATTTTACACCCTTATAAGTGGCTCCCATCGCACTTTATTTATTATTTTCTGCATGAAACAGGCCCAGAATCAAAGCACTAAAATTTGTGTGTGGGTGGGGGGTTGGTTGTTGTAATTGGACACTGCAGTAAAATAAATTCCAACCATTTATTTTACATCATATTAATGTTTTGGCTCGAGAGGGTAGTTAAAATTAACACGCGGTACGTTAGCGAGATGAAAACCGGGGAGAGCAGAGCGGGGGGGGAGAGATGTTTGCAAACAGCTGCAGAAACGGCTCCTCGTTAAAGGCGGTTCAGAGTTCAGGTGCAATAAAGCTGAGTGCAAGGTTCCCCCAGTGCCCATTACAATCAAGAAATGCTAAAGCAGGGCTCAGCAGCTCTCAGAATGCTTAAGGATAAAAGACAAGGTGCTGCGAAAAGCAAGGCAGCCGCATTGCCAGCTTTGTAACCAGCCTCAGTAGCCAGGCCTTTAATTGCCGCTTGATATGTGGGACGCAGGTGGCGTTGTGGTCTAAACCACAGAGCCTAGGGCTTGCTGATCAGAAGGTTGGTGGTTCGAATCCCCGCAACAGGGTGAGCTACCGTTGCTTGGTCCCTGCTCCTGCCCACCTAGCAGATTTGGGGAAGAAGAAGCCCCTGTACCTCTCCATACTTGCTTTAGAAGTTTAGAGATGGACCTCACATCAGGAGGAGCTTAGTGGGTAAGCTTCTTGGGTAGCTTCCAACTAAATGTAATAGAATACAGAGAAGTTAGATGGTCTAGGTAGGTAATGATTTGGGGTAAGGTAGAATTGTTTTCAGAGTGATCTCTGGGTAGGACTGTAATTCAGTAGAATATGGGATCTTGAGGGGTACTGATTCTTAACGCTGGTTTAGGGTAGTCTTTGGGTAGGAGATGAATTGAGGGCAATCAATGAATCAAAGTTAGAGGGTCTGGGTGGGAACTGATTTGAGGATGGAAAAGGTTATTTTTCCCTTGAAGTAATAGGGTCGACGGGGGGGGGGGGGGGCAGTTCACTACCCATGTCTGAAGGATGCCAGCCAACAATTTTGTAACCTCTTTGTAACCACAAAAGGTCAAAGAAAACTTGGGAGCGCCTAACTTTCCTGTTCTTTCTTCAATTTCAGGTTCATTCATCTGATATTAAGAAAAAGGGGGAAATGTATCCAAAGATATTGTTAAGTTGTGGGTGAACATATCAGATGACACAGCAATTCTTCAAACAGCTCTTGTTTATTCAGAGGCCAGAACAAAACTGACTGAAGGGCTCAGTCAGCCTGCTTATATAGAGCTCCAGTACAATGTTACTGTAGCAACTTTCTAAAACTATCCAATCACTGAATGTCACTTTCAATCCTTCATTTGCATAAAAAACTATCCAATCACTGAAGATCACTTTCGATCCTTCATTTGCATAACTATCTACTGTATCCCCCTGCTGGCCCAGGGTGAGAACTTCAGTACATAACAGATATGATCAGAAATGCAGATGTTACCAAAAATCTCGGTGGATCATCTTCAACTTATTTACATAAATAATGAATTAAGAAGATTAATTCTAGAATAATTTTCCCTCAAACTTTTCTCTCTTTTTTTTCTTTAGATAACTGAAATGATCCTGGCTTGGCATGATTTTTTTAAAAAATGAATTTGAATCAGAGAAACGAATGAATAAGAAGCCAAGATATCAGGAGACAATGACTCTCTCCTCAGACATGTAAATACTTCTTGAAATCTAAACCGTATGTTGTTAACATAACCCACTGTAGGTCAAGTGGAATTATTTTAGTTTTTCTGATTGTGCAATGCAATATCTCCTTTCTGCAATATGGAACTGCCACGTAACAGAGCTTTTTTTAATTTCCAGCTTTTATATTGAGCTCCATGCACACACAGTTTGCCTTTATAACACTCTCTCTATCTCTCACAGATATAGACACATCTGCAGAAAGCAATCTGATGTAATAATAAGTACAACTGCATCCACTTTATTTTGTGGGAAGGAAGGTGCATATTGTGTGAATGTTAAAACGTCACAAAAAAAGAAGATTTGGTGTACTTTTTCTTTCATGCATTTTGTTTTGTACATTATCATTTTCTAACTTTGTGCATATTATATTTTATCTGTTTGGTTTTTAGCTTGTCTGTCCAGTAATCCAAGCAAAAGCCCATCTTTTCAAATCCGTATTTCCTTCTAAATCCACCCTTCTCCCTGTCAGACTCTATTATGCCAGAAGAATGAAAGCATACATGATTATTAATTAACCACACATGAACACTGCAACACTTTCATCTGCTTTCCAAAGGGAACCTTTGGAGGACAAGTATAATCAAACATGCTGGTTGCAATTCAATGGAATAACATTAGCTGTTGTTTTTTTAAAAAATGGTAAACTTCTGAAGTATTGCCAACAATGAACTTAGCCACAGCACATAAATGTATTCCCTTCCTCCTTTTCCATTCTACTTCCTTACATTTTGAATGAAAATTAAACCCATTTGGATTTAGGAAGGTGTTGTTGTTGTTTAGTCGTTTAGTCGTGTCCGACTCTTTGTGACCCCATGGACCAGAGCACGCCAGGCGCTTCTGTCTTCCACTGCCTCCCGCAGTTCGGTCAGACTCATGTTTGTAGCTTCGAGAACACCGTCCAACCATCTCGTCCTCTGTCATCCACTTCTCCTTGTGCCCTCCATCTTTCCCAACATCAGGGTCTTTTCCAGGGAGTCTTCTCTTCTCATGAGGTGGCCAAAGTACTGGAGCCTCAGCTTCACGATCTGTCCTTCCAGTGAGCACTCAGGGCTGATTTCCTTAAGAATGGATAGGTTTGATCTTCTTGCAGTCCATGGGACTCTCAAGAGTCTCCTCCAGCACCATAATTCAAAAGCATCAATTCTTTGGCGATCAGCCTTCTTTATGGTCCAGCTTTCACTTCCATACATCACTACTGGGAAAACCATGGCTTTAACTATATGGACCTTTGTTGGCAAGGTGATGTCTCTACTTTTTCCCAATGGTTCTCCTGGTAGGAGCTCTATAAAGAAGGTGGCTTCTTTAGAAGGCAAAATCTCAGGTTTATTCAAGATACTTGAAAATTAACATTGCTGTCTACAGAAGAGAACTGCAGTGGACAGCACCAATTGGTCAACTGAATTATATCTCTACAGACGGGATCCCCACATAAGCTTGCAGCCTTTCTTTTTTCAAGCACCTTTAAAAAAATGGACCCGTGGGCACGGATTAGTGAGAGCATTATTTTTCTATGTATTCTGCAGTGTTGCTGTGTCTGGTGAATAATAATTATGTAGACATAAACATGCATGGCTTTACCCCTTCTAGAATAATTGGCTTTATCTTTTGCCCATGAGCCATACACTATACTTAAAATGTACTCGTCCTCTTAGGCACTGTTTGATGTTGCAGTTCAGTGTGAGGGTCTAAATTCCTTTCCCTGTGCTTCTTGTTTTATCGTGTATTTAAATATTGTGGCTTAATTGCTGTGGACCTCCGTGAGCCCATGAGGGGGTTTTTGTGTGTGGTGGTGGTTTTTTGTCTTTTAAAGAAAAAGATATTCCTTTCATTAGCATTTCTTTGGTGGAGAAAAAGAAGTCAGTTGTGAAAACAACCCATCTGGAATGAGATAGCAACAGCAGAGAGGATCATCCACAAAAGTTCTAGCTTAGACTTGGGTCTCCATCTGTTTTTGGACTAAAACTCCCATTGTCCCTAGCTAGCAGGACCAGTGGTCAGGGATGATGCAAACTGTAGTCCAAAAATAGCTGGAGACCCAAGTTTGGGAAACCCTGCTCTAGAACAAGGGGCAACCTTTCTCAAGCACCAGCATGAAGCTTGTACCCCATTGTCTCCACCCCCATTGTTCTGCCCAGATGCTGAGTTCCAGCGCCGAGGGCCTTCTGGCGGTTCCCTCACTGCAAGAAGCAAAGCTACAGGGAACCAGGCAGAGGACCTTCTCAGTAGCGGTGCCCACCCTGTGGAACGCCCTCCCATCAGACGTCAAAGAGATAAACAACTACCTGACATTTAGAAGACATCTGAAGGCAGCCCTGTTCAGGGAAGTTTTTAATGTGTGAGATTTTAACGTATTTTTAATCTTTGTTGGAAGCCGCCCAGAGTGGCTGGGGAAACCCAGACAGATGGGCGGGGTACAAATAATAAATTGTTGTTGTTGTCAGGGACTACCTACAGCATCATTTTAAGGGTTAACTGTCCCTCACTCTGGAACGAATCACCCCGGAAACTATGGAAGAAATGAGAAATTTGTGTATTCTCATCGGTTACTTTACTAAGGATCATTGGTCAGGAAGTGTGTTCTGATTATCTACTTCATTGCTTAAAAATTGAAGCCTGGCCTTAGATGATGGAGTTCTTAGGGAGTAGAATGAACTTCAGGGAGCACAGCAGGAAGTAGAAGTTTTCTCCCTGACAGACAAGGTGTCCACCATAACTTTGTGGGGAAGTTTGGGTTTCTTCATGCAATGGAGTCATGGAAACGGCACCCCAGCCCAAAGTCTGAAGTGATACAGTCTACTCTACTATCTCAAGATTCTATAGCGCTGCATGAGCATATGGTGGCTATTCTTCACCCGACAGACAAACTCGGCAATGAATTCTCCTTTCTAGCTTTAGAACTCCTAGATCTAAGGCTGAAAACACAACTGCCCAATACACAGCTTTCAGAGGAGAACCGCAGTCAGCTGCTGGAACTCTTTCTGCATGCAGTCTCACCCCTGTGTAGTTTATACAACTGTGTAGGTTGAGTGTCAAATTGCCTGTGCAAGATCGAACTTCAGTTTGCAATGTTGGTTTCCCCGGGGAGGTTTCAAAGAGGTGGTGAAAGGACAAAGCAGGGTATAACTGTACATAGACATAGAACTAATTTTGATCTCCTGAGCATGAAATAGGTAAGAGTGTGCTTTTGAAACATAGCAGAATACATATAGTTCCTTACTCAAGGCTAGGGAATATATGATAGCCATTATTTTCTATCTCAGCTGAAAGAAGAACAGCAGTAGACTCTTCTCCACCACAGAGGTATTCTTAGTAATCTTTTATCAAACAATGTCTTGATACTGTTTTCTAGGGGCTGTGCAATCTGATATGGACTTTTGTTTTTATCTGTGTCTGTGTGTGCTCAAGTGAGGGGATCTCGTTCTTATTTGTTGACTTGTGAAGAGTATTTACAGCCGGGGGGTGGGGGTGGCAACATTCAGACAGCACTTTGCACCGTCTTCCTAGCATGTCCTTACCTGTCAATCTTTACATTTTACATGATCTTTCACATGCATAAAATCCACGTCAGGAAACCTAGCAAAACCCAGTAGAAGTTTAGCACTCCTTTTAGTGTTAATTGTTACCTGGTAAAAATCTGTTTGCAACCCTGGAAACCTGGAATATTGTGGGAGTTTTACATTACAACTTCCCTACAGTTTTCATTGAACATGCCCACCCCTACATAACAAAATTGGGGGTGATATCTTAGCATACCTCAAGCCACTGGAGCCAACTCCAAGGGGCATGGGTGATTTGGCAACCACAACAATTTATTTGTAGGGCTGGGGCCCCACAAAGTCAATGGGCAAAGTTGAAACCCTTCATTGTGGGCACACACAGCCTTCGGCACAAGATGGCACCTATGCCTCATGGTGAATCATGGGACAAGAGAAGTATGCATTCATGGAAAAGGGGGGGGTTAATGGTGACTTTGTTGTTGTTGTGCCACACCATGCCTGCTGGTGTGACTAACATTTTAAATGAAAAGGCAGCATATTGGTCAAAAAGCCACCATACAGCACATATTGTGGTGTCAGAGGTTACCTTAGAAATTGGGCAATCATTATAACTAGCACAATAAATCTCATTTCTTAGAGTTCATATTTTTCATACTGCATATTTTTCTTTTCAACGTAAGTTATCTAAAGACTTACATAGGCAAATCAGACATTAGTAGAAGACAGGGGTACCAACTTGAATAAAATATGGGGGGCCAGGTAAGCCCTGCCCCCCGTAATCGATCACAAGACACAATTTAAATGGCAATGGCCTTCAACTTTGGGGGGAGCCTGGCCCCAAATATTTTATTGGGGGTGCTGAAGGGACCTGGGCCCCTAGGATCGGCTCCTATGGCAGAAGAGGAGGATGATGATGAAGAAGTCTTGTAACACCATGAAGAGAATAGGGGTAATGGGGAAGCCATGATTGCTTAAAGTGGTATGACATAGCTTTAAATGTATATTGTAGATTGGCCCCTAGGCAAGTGAGCTGATCATCTCAAGTGGAAGAATCTGAGATGCTGAAGGACAGAGTTGCATTCACCATAAGGTAAAGGTAAAGGGACCCCTGACCATTAGGTCCAGTCGTGACCGACTCTGGGGTTGCGGCGCTCATCTCGCTTTATTGGCCGAGGGAGCCAGTGTACAGCTTCCGGGTCTTGTGGCCAGCATGACTAAGCCGCATCTGGCGAACCAGAGCAGCACACGGAAACGCATTTTACCTTCCCGCCGGAGTGGTACCTATTTATCTACTTGCACTTTGACGTGCTTTCAAACTGCTAGGTTGGCAGGAGCAGGGACCGAGCAACGGGAGCTCACCCCATCGTGAGGATTCGAACCGCCGACCTTCTGATCAGCAACTCCTAGGCTCTGTGGTTTAACCCACAGCACCACCCAGCCTGCCAAATGCCCTCTAAGCTGGTGTGCTGTCCTCAGGTGCAGTGAAACAAGTTGTTGTTGTTGCTGCTGCTGCTATTTATTAAATTTGTATAATGCCCTATAGCCACAGGCCTTAGAGGTTCATAGGATATAGTCACAAAAACACAAAATACATAATAAAAATAAAAACAAGAATCACCCAATAACTCCCTGCCCCAAAAACACATTTTAAAAGGACATTGAATGTCAGTTTAACCAAAGCGCTGTTCCATTGCCAGCACTGACGTCAACTATTCATGGAAAGATTTCTTCTTGTCCTGGGCTGACACCAAAATGTGTGGACATACCTTAAATATGAATTTGAAACAGTTTACATGCAGAATAAGTCCATGTGGGAAATGCTTTGAGATTCTTTCCCCTCCCATAGGTGAAAAACTTACATCAGAAGAAACATTTCAAGATTCTATAGTTCCCCAAGTATAATACTTTCTAAATGATGGGCAAGTTCCACCTTCGCTCTTTCCCACTTCTTATTTTTCTTCAAAATCTCATATGTAAATTAGTCACTTCTATATTTTTTCCAGCATACACTTTCCCCTATTAATTTATATAATAGCTAATGTGTGAAGGATGAGTGTTATCCCTCATTGGAGCTCACCACTTTTTAATTAATTTCCCAGCAGTGTATTAATTAGTCGTGTAGAGCATTCTAGAACTCTTTGATACTTCCTTAATCAGATTAAGAATTTATTATGTGAGCATCCATAATACCACTAGTCAAAGTCACTTAGAAAAGAATTATCTCAAGATCATCGGGAAACAGAGGCCAATTCAAATACTCTTGAAAATAATTAATACATTCGTACAATGAAATAAACACAAAGTATAGGAAATCCATCCCTGGGATTTTCTTCATTACATTGTTTTGACATTGGAGAAAATACTTTCTGACGTACTCTGTGTATATGTTACTTATATATTATTTGCAGCATCTCCCCCTGCTCATCTGCCAGTTAGCTCAGTTGGTTAGAGTGTGGTGCTTATAACACCAAAGGTGGCAGGTTTGATTCTCATATGGGCTGAACGCATATTCCTGCATTGCAGGGACTTGGATAAAGTGACATGTGGGATCCCCCACGACTCTACAATTCTACGAGTCAGCAATAAAATAAAATAAATTTAAGCGCACCCAGAGGAGCTTATAAAGATCAGTCATAAGACAGTCCCTGGCCTCAAGTCTGCAAGCTAAAATACGTCACAAAAGGGAAAGGGATTGGGGTAGAAAAAGCAAAATCAGCCTATACAGTGGTACCTCGGGTTACAGATGCTACAGGTTACAGACGCTTCAGGTTACAGACTCCGCTAACCCAGAAATAGTACCTCGGGTTAAGAACATTGCTTCAGGATGAGAACAGAAATCATGCAGCGGCAGCGTGGCGGCAGAGGCGGGAGGCCCCATTAGCTAAAGTGGTACCTCAGGTTAAGAACAGTTTCAGGTTAAGAACGGGCCTCCGGAACAAATTAAGTTCTTAACCCGAGGTACCACTGTACTGTAGTTCTAAGTTATGAGGTTCTGAGCACATTAGAAGGGCTGATTCTTCTCTTCCCTGTGATGGCATCAATGATAGCAGCTGGACGGATGGGGGCTCAGCTGGAGAGTAATATAATTCTACAAGGAGCAAAGAAAGGTTTAGACTTCAAAGTCAAAGGTTTTGTGCAAGCGGCAATAAACTGAATCATCAGAACGGGAAGAGGGCTCATGATTTTGCTACAAACAAGCCAGCTTCGCCATTTCCTATATATAAATCACCTTGCTAGATGCAACCTGCAATGTAAATGTGAAAAGGCATAGTATGATGTAATCCCCCCCCCCCCGTTTACCCAGCACCTTCATACATATTTACCTTCCTGATATGCATGAGGCCCATGGGCATCCCTTAACACAGTGTTTTTGAAACCTGGAGACCCAATTTGCTGTTTTCCTGAATTTACAAGCAATCCTCTAAACATGTAGTCAACCTTTTTATAAGTACCGTCCACTAATGCATCTTTCTTGATGGTAAAATTTCCTTACCACCCACCAGTGCTCGATGGAAGGAGGATTCAGCTTGTGTCGTAGAACCCCCTACCGCCCACCTAGAATCCTGAAATGCCCACTAGTGGGCGGTAGGGGCCAGGTTGACAACCCTTGCTCTAAACAGTCTATTAACAAATCCCACTGAGGTCAGTAGGTGGGGATGTAAGAAGGAACTGTTTTCTGTTCCATCCTGTACATGTTGGATGCAGCACTGTTTCCATTCTACTGCTTTTCACCCTCCACCAAAACTTGCATCTCGCTTTCTGCTGCAGTGAAATTATGTAAATAACATAAATTACATTGTTGTTATGTTATTCCAGCCCACTCATTTCATTGCAAAGGAAACACAATGCAAATGGGGAAGGAGATAATCAGATGTATATTATTTGTGGACTGAAAGCACAACAACGACTATTGATCATATTCTGTGGATTGATTTCCATGCCTTGCATGTGCTAAATGTCAGGCTTCAGAGAATCGGCTTCCTTCCCTCATGGCAGTAGATAAGCAGAACAAAGCAAAAGGAGTCTTCTCGCCAGTTAGAAACTTTAATAACCACAGCAAGAGAACAAATAACCCATCTCCTAGAATGGTGGTGCTTCCAATTAAGGATCCCACCCCCTTACGTCCCCATTAATCTACGTCACTTCTACATCTTGTAATCTGAGTTTGTACCCTCTATGCTTTGTGTGCTTTCTGTTCTGCCACTTTCCAAGCTCTTTTTGACCTTGGGGAGAGTGGAGGAATGCTTTCCAGAGACAGTGAATCTGTTAACCCTCTCTCTCCCAGTGTTTCTTCTCCTAGCTGTTCCCCATTCAGTATTTCCCAGCTTCTGCCTTCTGAACTGTGTCCCTCTGCAAACCACTGTTCCAAATCTATACTGTCCTCCTGCTCCTGCGAAGATTCAGGATCCAGAGCAGGAGCAGGGGGAGGGGGAGGGGGGTGCTCCCACCATTCCTCCTCATTGCAGCCCTGTCTGCATGGTCCCTGACACTGAATAAGGGGGAAGTGGTAGTTCTGTATTGATTTGTTTTGGTTGCTTGTATGTGATGCCAATAAAAGGTTTGATGATGAAGATGAATAAGCAAACAGGACAATTTCTGCTCCTGTTTCCTTTTCCATTGGAATTCTGTGGCATCCCTGCTCCCCTGTAAGTGGGTATAGGATTGCACCCGTAAATACTTGGAACCTGGAGTTTTGGATGCATCCAGCATGGTGGTTGCATTTTCGAGACACACTGAAGCCCTTTTTGCAGTGTGCAAACTCCAGGCAGCAGAGAAGCACGCTTCCAACAGATTGTTGATATGTTAGCTGTTGACAGCACCTATATGGTAAACAGGAGAACTGAACCCAGTCTCACTCTTCTTCCCTATCGCATTTCACATAAGCCAAAAGTAGGGAACGGGGAGGGGGAAGGAAAATGAGGACAAACTCAGATGGCCACTGCACATCCTGGGCACTTTGCAAAAGGAAGAGCTTTGATCGCAGCTTTGCAGTTGAATTTTTAAAAATCACCAAAAGTAGAGGGATGTACATGAGCAAGATGTGGGATGGGAGGTTGTGCAGAAGATAAGAGAGATATCAAACAAGGGAACTGAAATCAAAGGGAGGAAAGAAACAGAGATGCTCTGTAAGAGAGAGCAGGTCAGTACAATCAAAAGACCAAAAGGGGGGTAGGAATTGAGACACTTTTTAAAAAGAGACAAGACAAGTGATGGTAATTCAAGTGATGTGAATGCTCTTTCCATACATTCCAACTGTCTCTATTTCCTGGTTTGTTCCCCTCTTAAATCGTGGTTCCCATTTTGCTCTCTTTTGTTCTCTAGATAGATAGATAATATATTACTGCTGGTGTGCATGATGGTTTCCATTCTTCAGACACTGTAAACCTCCTCCGCTGCTCAGAAGTTAATTGTCTGAGTGGGGCATGGATGCATCTTGAATCGAACACATTTGCATAATGCACACATTTGAATCTTATGCACTGTTACCAGGAAAGGAACTCAGCAGACTTGCCACCAAATGCACAGGATCAGTTTGTACAAGGCTATTTCATGTGTTGTAGCTCAGCAGTGGGAAAACACCAGTCTGGACCTACTAAGCATCTGCATTTGGCCCGAGAAGTTGTTTTGGGCAAGTCATACCCATAACCTGACATCAGGGACAAACAGGTATAGCTGCAGCAGGAAAGCAACAATTGGGAGTGTGCCCCAATGCTTAGGTAAAAGGTAAAGGGAACCCTGACCGTTAGGTCTAGTCGTGACCGACTCTGGGGTTGCAGTGCTCATCTCGCTTTATTGGCCAAGGGAGCTGGCATACAGCTTCCAGGTCATGTGGCCAGCATGACTAAGCCGCTTCTAGCAAACCAGAGCAGCAGACAGAAACACTGTTTACCTTCCCACTGGAGCGGTACCTATTTATCTACTTGCACTGGTGTGCTTTCGAACTGCTAGGTTGGCAGAAGCAGGGACCGAGCAACAGGAGCTCACTCCGTCGCGCAGATTTGAACTGCCGACCTTCTGATCAGCAAGCCCTAGGCTCTGTGGTTTAACCCACAGCACCAACCGTGTCCCTTAAGCTTAGAGCATGCTTCTAATTGTTCCTTCACAGCCACAATTTGAGTTTTGCATTATTTGAATGTTAGCACCTTTTCCTTTCATGCTGCCTTCAGCAGGGTTTGGATACAATTGAGACTGGATGATCCTTAGGATCCTTTGCAGATGCAGATTTCCCTGTCCTATTTCTGATGTCACATGATGTCAGGTGATGGGTGGGTGTGGCTCACTCCCAAGTAGCCACCACCATTGGAATATGGCCACATTCAAATCTGCCCCTTGTACCAAAAGTGACCCCCACCATGCTTCCCATAACTGACCAGGTTTGTTAAGCACTGTCAAAGATGGTAAGTTATTAGAAGGTGGTGGTGTTGCCACCTGTCTGTCTCGGGAGACAACGGAGGAGCATCCTTTTGGGTGAAATCAAGCTGTTGGAAGGTTGCAGAGCCTGCTGTGGCTTTAGAGACCAATATGGGAGAGACATGTTTTGTTGCAGCTGGGGCAGATGAAGGCGTCTGTTTGTGCTGCTGCAGATTCACCACGACTGTCAAGGCTCTGCCAAGGCTTTGAGAATGCTATTCCTCCCCCGGTTGAAGCAAGAGCAGAGAAAACAAGGAGAGTCATTTTTAATGAGTTTTATTCAATCCTGATAGCGAGAGACAAAATAACACAACAGGCCTTAACATGGCGTTGCTCTAAACTGGGCTCCTCCTCCCTCTTTCCTAACAACAGCACTTCCCCTTATGGTGGCTGCTTGTGGCCAAATGTCTCTGATTCCATTGTTTCTGCACCCTTAATGAACGCAGAGTTCTGGGTCAAGGGGGATCAGAAATACTCTCCAGTGACAACGTGTCAGCAGGCTGCTCTGCCAACTATTTTGTTCGTCTCTCTCTGAGCTGTCTCTCTCATCCCTCTCAAACCCCTGCTGTAGTTCAATGCTGCATTCTTCTTCTCCTGCCGTGGCAGAAGAAGGAGGGGGTGATCTCCACCACTCCTCTGTTAGGATTCTTGCTCCGTGTTTGCAGTCATGCGATTGTTTTCTATCACATGACGGTGTATGTTTTCATTCCACAGTGTGGGAAGTGACGGAGACAGGATGTTTGGTGTTACTGTGTCCTGTGATGTAGGACTATTGTCCTTTGTTTCTTTCTCTTTGCTGTCTGATGAGAAAGAGGAAGGAGCTAAGTCAGAATGCTCCGAGTGTATTCTATGTAAATAAACGTAGATTAGCCAAAATGCTGTGCTACTGAGTTCTGTTACGCAAACTGAAATTGCTCTGCAGGATCGCAAGTGTGCTGATGCCTCTTGGTATCAGTCGCTGTGATGTTCGGGCTGGAGAAAGCTTTTGAAGCTCCCGATCAACAGACCAGGAGGGGGAGAACATGCCAGTCAGGCATGTGTCTCTACCAGGGTCCTACATGGGAGTAGGACGATCCTAACATCCTCATCCATCTCGCCCTCTTGAGTCCAATCCCTGACAATGACATTTCTTCTCTGTGCTCTTCCCATCAGTCAATCCTCCTCTGGTCGCAGCTATGGATACACAACCTAACTGTCTGTCTCCAGACACTGTGGTCATCTGCAAGGGATTGAAACAGGGTGGGCTTGATGTCGCCAACCTTCATTTGCATATATCTTTGTAATGCAGAGTTGGTCTGCCAACAGGCCTGGTGCCAGAAGCCAGCTCATCGTAGAGCACGTCCTTGGGGATCCTGTCATCTTCCATCCTGAGGACATGCCCAAGTTAGTATAGATATTGCTGAGATAGGAGTGTGGGCTGGGAATGTGGACTTGGAAGTGCACATCTTTCTTTGGAACTCTGTCTTGCCATGTGATACTCAAAATCTTCCTGATGCAGCACATGTGGAAGATGTTGAGGAGTCACATCTGAAAGTTGTAAGTTGCCCACAACTCTGGAGGGTGTTACCAGGACAGATACAGTGGTACCTTGGGTTAAGAACTTAATTTGTTCTGGAGGTCCGTTCTTAACCTGAAACTGTTCTTAACCTGACACACCACTTTAGCTAATGAGGCCTCCTCCTGCTGCCATGCTGCCACCGAACAATTTCTGTTCTCATCCTGAAGCAAAGTTCTTAACCCAAGGTACTATTTCTGGATTAGCGGAGTATGTAACCTGAAGCATCTGTAACCTGAAGTGTCTGTAACTCAAGGTACCACTGTACTCAAGGATTTTATTCAGTCCATATTTCAAATTAAATGATCTGTCCATCCCTAGTTGCTGGTGCACAAAAATGCCTTTTAGTTTATGAAATATTGTAGAAAATGGTTATGCCTTCTAAGTAGCGAAGACTTCATACACCTAAGCAAGCTATCTTTAGCAATGAGCCGAAACAACCTGATTCAGTTTATCCAGATGACCGGAATTTAATTGATCAGATGTCTCAACTGTTAATCCAGAAAATACATTAGATCAGGTCCAGATGTTGTCTTCGTATGTTAAGTGATATGGAAGCATATATCATTGCAGTTGTCTGTTGTGGCTGCTTTTAACAAATCCCAGAAATTCAAGCCAGACTGGCAGAAAGCAAATTCCATGGTCCATTCCGTGAACATGACATGGTAAAATGGAAAAAAGCAAATCCGATTAAAATTTGGAAGGAGCAAATTTGGAAGCATCATCTTTACCTTTTATCTCATATCTGCTCCCAGTGTTGCATTTTCCTGATCTTTCTTTGATGGCAAAACATGCTATATCTCCCCTTTCAACCTTCGCGAAGAGAAAGGCAAAACAAACCATGGTACCTTTTGTGAAATTGATACCTGGTAATTGCTGGACCACTGTGGTTTTTGTAATCCATATCCAGACCCATCATCATTGCAGGCTAATTGGTAGGTGTCTGGTGGGGGACAGCAGAGGGATAGCAAACAAACTCATTATTATCATTATACCAATGTTCTTAATTGCTCTGCTTATTTAGCATAGCCAAGCACAAGGCATCATACTGACTACTATAAACATCTATAAAGATGTGCAATATGGACACCGGGGACATGCAGCACATATGCTATTAGGTGTGAGCCTCCTATAATTTTCCACACATGCAATCAAACACCAGTAATTTTTGTACTTTTCGAAGGTTCCGCTTC
Source organism: Podarcis siculus (assembly GCA_034642415.1). NCBI lineage: Eukaryota > Metazoa > Chordata > Lepidosauria > Squamata > Lacertidae > Podarcis > Podarcis siculus. The sequence continues at coordinate 58,494 of JAXCMG010000175.1, forward strand.
TGGTATTTTTCCTGTCGTTATTACAAACCACTCCAGCAGACATCGCTCGCTCCCTCCACCCTCCCAATCCCAAGGCTTATGGATTGATCACAGTTCTACTGCCATCTAGCCTCAAAATTAGGATGTTGCAGAAGCGGAGGCAAAAGGCACTTAGTAAATCCAGGGAGAAAAATAAGATTCCGTGGTTGTGAAATGATGAGAGCACCCAACTAATAAAACAGTACTTCCGAGCATAGATGAAACATCAGTTAGTGACACTCTAATTGTGATATTTTCCCCCCAATTAGGAATAACTGCACTTTGCATTACTGTATTCTGATTTTTCTTTATCTTTTTATGTGTCCTTTTTCTCTTTACATTCTATTATATTTCAAATTAACAACAACAACAAAAAAGCTACATAGCAAAGTTATGCTTTTTAAAAAGAAAATATGATGGAGCAGACCTTGCGACAAACATTCTGGAGCTACACACAGCAAGTTTCCTATTAAAAAGTGTGGAAAGTTGCATTGTAGCTTGAGGAAGGACAGCGAAAGCTCCAGCATTGCTGTTGTTCTGGGTAGAAAACAATACATCTATATTTTGTATTACATAGGACTTTCATCCTCCAGCTCAATAACCCTCTGCTGATACATGAATAATTATACAAGTTGTTTATTAGAATAACACAATGATGTTTGTGACAGCACTATCTCTGTGCTTTGGATTTTGCAGCATGGCCATAGTTCACTGGTAGAGCGCATGATCTGCATGCAAAATGCTCCTGATTCAATTTCTGACATCTCTAGTTTACAAATCTCTGCCTGAAACCCTGGCAAGTTACTACTAGTCACAATAAGAACATAAGAACACCCTGTTGGATCAGGCCATTGGCCCAAACAGTCTAGCAGCCTCTTTTCACAGTGGCCAACCAGAGACCTGTGGGAAACCCACAAGAGGACTTCAGTGCAAAAGCTCTCTTACAGTTTCCAGTAAAGCGTGTTCTCCTTCATGGAGAGCGCCTGTTGCGGTGGGGGCCGCCAGGACACTCCAAAGTTGTGGGGCGGGCTAATTGATCGTTGGCCACTGTTGTGATTGGGCTTCCCTTGTTGTTGGGAAGAAGTTAATGTTGCCATTTGTTGACTGACAGCCAGAAATGCTAAAACTTCTTGCACGAGGCATGGGCTTCCTCTTTTCGCCCCGTGCATCGGATTGCCCGTCCCCCCTCCCTATATTTAGGGTTGTACACTTTGACCTTGCTATGCCTGTCATGGGGTCGTCTGCTCTTGGGACAGCGGCCCGGTAGGAATTTTGTCCATCTGGCTGATTGGCTGGGGCCATTTGGTTTTTGCCTACTGTGTAGCAAATCGTCACAACTTGTAAGGTTGCGGTTAGGCATTGGTTTATGGTTTGGTTGGTTGAGGGGCACGGATTGGCTGTGCCTGCCCCTCTAATGCTGCTGCAAGGGATTCTGTTAAAGGAATCGGGGGCTAACTATTGCTTGTCCACTCTGTCAAGGGGGCTCGGGCCACTGCAAGAGTTCCTGGCTGCATTTGGGGAGGGCTGAGGGCAGGTTCCCTGCTCCGTCGCTTCCCCCAAGTGTATTCCCCTTTTCTGACTTTCGCAGGCGTGCGGAATGCCAGTCTGTCCCCCATGGGGGGGGGCAGATAGTCGCAACCAATGCCTAAGCAACCACTCACATTTTTGTATTTTAATAAAGTTGTGGCCAAACTCATGCCAAAAACCTTAAACAAAATTGATGTGTGATGTATGAGTTATTGGGGGTGGCTTGGGGACCTCGACACGCAACCGGGAAAACAGTAGACAACACTAAGCTCAATTGCCCAATGACATGACTTGCTATAAGGCACCTTGATATTTTCATTGAAATTCTACTCGATATTGATCCAGAGTAGATTCCAATGTATAGTTAGCAGAGTAAAAACTAAACACATTACAGGATTCCCAAAAAACAGACCAGAGGGAACTGTATTCCATCCAGCAGAGCTTTACTGCTACTGAAGGCAAATGAGAATAATGGTCACAAATCCAATACATTCAGGATTGGCACCGTCCTTAAGAAATCCAGTTGCAGCAGACTTAACTTAAACTTACAATGACTTATAAGACTAAACCTTAACACTAAGCATATTATGCCATAGCTGTCAAGCGTCCCTTATTTGAAGGGACAGTCCCTTATTCCAGCGCCATGTCCTGCTGCTGTCCCTTATTGATCGATGTCCCTTAAATGTCCCTTAAATGATGTTCCTTAAATTTCAAAGGAAGCAGCTCCTCTCCCTGCCGGCCAGGGAGGAGGGAGGCTCCAACTGTGTTGCTTGGCTGTGTTGCTCACCCAATAAGAAGTCTAAGAATGACTGCGGGGGGTGGAGCTTGCATGCCTTGTGCTGATCAAATCAGCTGCGTTGCCTGGGGACTCGTCTTTCCTCAGTGCTTCCCAGCGGAGAGGTGACGGTGGTTTTCCTTGAGGCTTCGTTTGGCTGCTGGCTGGGCTTTCTGCCTTTGGCTCAGAGGGGCTCAGAAGTTGAACATACCTGTGCTGAGTGCTCGGATGGGAATCGGATGGATACGTCATTGACGGCCCACTCACCCTGCAGGCTGCAGGAGGACAGGAAGACTGGAGTGCCTGGAACAGGTGAGGCTGCAGGTCCCTTATTTTGGCTGCTGATCCCTTATTTTCAAGGCTGCTGGTCCCTTATTTTCAAATCTGTAAGTTGACAGCTATGTATTATGTACAGAACACCACACCTGAAGGAAAAGAGATAGAAAGAGAAAGTGAAACCCAGTCTCCTTCTGGCCCTACTATTATAGTCAGTATGTCCTTGACAGAAAGAGGTAAGAGAACCAGTTTAAATACTTTATATACATGGTGAGGATGCAGACTAGGTCATTGACAGGACAAATAAAAGTGGGTTAAAGAGAGCTTTATTCAAATTTTTTTTAAAAAAAATATGCAAATGAGAATCTGAAAGTTTGTCAAGTTCTCTTGCAGCCTCTCATGCCAAGATCCGCACAGCCAAATGCACTATTGCAGATGTCTGTTTTATCACATCCATCCTGCAAATATATGCTGGGACAGTTGCACCATCTGCCACAATAGTGTCAGACATGCTTGAATGTCTGACATGCACAGTTTTAAAGGAACTGCCAGTGAACAGTTTGCAAAACATGCCAACTGCTCAACTTACGATGAGAAAAGGGTAATTTGGTAGAAAACACTCAAAGCATGGCACCATTGGAAGCCATTCTTCTTCCTCGTGATACTTCGCTTTTGGTACTGCGAAGTTCTTCCTTTTCTTTTTAAATCTTCATCTTTGAAGCATCCCAAAGTAATGTTTATGAGTGGCCGTTATGTGCCAAACACATACACGTACATATTCTGGTGCACCAATACATAATTCATGCTAACCTGAGATATAATGATGGCCCCTAGCTAAGATGGATTTAAAGAGGGATCATATTTATTCATGGATAAGAAGAGGAGGAGGAGTTTGGATTTGATATCCCGCTTTATCTCTACCCTAAGGAGTCTCAAAATGGCTAACATTCTCCTTTCCCTTCCTCCCCAACAACAAACACTCTGTGATGTGGGTGGGGCTGAGAGACTTCAGAGAAGTGTGACTAGTCCAAGGTCACCCAGCAGCTGCATGTGGAGGAGCGGAGACGCGAACCCGGTTCCCCAGATTACGAGTCTACCGCTCTTAACCACTACACCACACTGGCTCTCACTGGAGGACAGGTCTGACAGCTGAATAAAGTCTCCTGACTCAGTGGGCACCTGAAGAGCAGTTTTGGGGAAGAAAGTTGTGAGGGAGAGAGATCTATTGCCTTCATGCCCGGCTTGTGGGCTTCCTAGACATGTATAGCTGATAGCAAGATTGTTTTGCAGTGCTATTTCCCCAGCAAGAGTGGAGGACGAGTTCAACCACTGACCCCAACTCACGCTGAGTCAGTTTATGAAGGTGGCCAGGCTTTCCCGAAACAGGAAGGAGAAAGCAGCCTGTGGATGGCACTATTTTTTTAAACTGAATTTATATACTGCCCTATGCCCAGAGGTCTTAGGGCAGTTCACAGAAAAGATCACAGTACTGTGGTACCTCAGGTTAAGTACTTAATTCGTTCTGGATTCCTAGGGAAGGGGGGGGAGGGTGCCTGGAGGATATATATACTGCATGAAATTTCTCATTTCTTTGGACTTGCTGTGGACTGACCACGCAAGTGCCTTCTGCTATCCGGAGAGCAGAATAAACTCTTTCTCTGAACCAACCCTCGGTGTCATTTGACTTCCTTCCTCCCGTCCAGGAGCAACGCTCACCCTACCAATTGGTAAAGTCCAATAAGGCTACACTGCTAGATACAACCAAAGAGCCCTAAGTAATGAAATCCTTCTTCTCATATGCTGTCATGAAGTTGGGCAATGCCCACAAGAAGCCTCCACAGATACAGTGGAGACCCTCAACTCCATGGCGGCAAAGCTTATCATGAGGCTGAAGCTTATTTTGAGGGCATGAGTTTATCATGCTCATCCGCACTCTTCCTGCTTGTGCATGTAGATTTCTTTGCAAAATGCCCAAACAAAGCTCTTGAGGTGCCTCCGTCAGATGCATTAGTATTTTTAATTAAAATTCGTGTTTCTGACGTTCTCTTGTTTTGTCTTCCCCAGTTTTCCACGAAGTGTTGTATGTACTATGCTGGATCGCAAATGTGCTATCAATCATTCAGCAGAAGAAAGAAGTTGGAAAAAGGATATACGGTGCTTCAATCCACAGATATGAATAGGAGTTTGGCAGCTTGTGTGTGTGTGTGTGTGTGTGTGTGTGTGTGTGTAATAGAACTCTCTAGTTAAATGCCTGCACTGGGTGGCTGTTGGCCCTATGAAAATTTATGCCTCCATTTGTTTAAGTAGGGTATCATGTTGTTTACAGCCCAGGTAACAGCCCAATGCCATTTTCAAGTTATCTTTCATAATCGAGAAAGTAAATCTATAATATTTAGGCATATTAAAATCACAACACTTTTAAAAAATAAAAAAAATTGCTGCTTGTTTTCCAAATGCCAGGCTAATGAACTGTTTGAGTCAGATGCGCTGCAAAAGCAATTACACGCCGTGATAAATGGCTTCTTCAGTTTGGTTCCAGGTGCTGCACCTGATGCATAATGGGAAAACACAGAGAATAAATGAACAGTTTCCCTTGTACATAGGTTATGTGTGAACAAAATGATCAGAGCCATCTCTTTCCATTCCCCCAATCATTTTGCATCAACAATTAATGGGCATCAGATGCAGCAATTTCTGTTACAAGTCGCAGGCGACGGGTTGGGGGAGTGCAGAAAGTGGGGATTTAATGAAAACAAAGGGATTGGTCGGGGAAAACATTTCTAAGGGGCCTTCCATAAACTGTCTGCATGAAATATTGCCATCACTCGTGTACATAAAAGGCAGAGCTTACACACACTGAATCCAGCAGACACGCTTGCGGAAAATTAAACAATAATTACGTTTGGTCCAGCACCTGCTCTTGCTTTGTGCTGTAATATGCCTGCATTTTCTAGTCACTATGGTGGGTGGAGGCTGCTGAAAATTGGCACTTGGTTTAGAGATGCAGAAGTATGTGGGATCCTATGGTCGGAGTCCCCATTCTACTCGTGTGGCAAACCAATGTCCCAAAGCAATGAACAAGGTCAATCCAGAATGAGGTCACTCCAGATAGATTGGTTTGTCTATGCCTCCTTATTTCTGGCCTGTGTCATTTTTGCATATAAAACCCATTTGTCCCATTTCTTCATTAACAAACACTCCAACATTTCTCCTATGAAAGCAGGGATGTCCTATTGCATAATAATAACTTCATATTTATACTCCACACATCTGATCGAGTTGCCCCAGCCACTCTGCGCAGCTTCAGCTTTCGGCTTTATTTACTTCCTGCTCCCTTTTCTGCATTCATTCCTCTGGTGACCAAAACACCTGGTGATACAGAGACTAAATAGCAGCTATGCCCTGACTTGTAGAGCTCCCAGTCCAAGTCTTTTGATCAGCTGTAATATTTGGTATTGTCATAGCTGCTGCATGTACAGAGTGCTCCAGCCCATCCACATCCCCAAACCAAGGGTGAGAGACTACCTGGCAAAGCTGTCATGCAACAGAAAGCGAAGCAGCCACTTCCAGGCAGCTCCGTAAGGAGACAAACGAAGGCAGGATGTGATGGCCTGGGATTTGAACTCGGAGGCTGAACCTGAAGAATCCCAGCCTGCACAGGAGTCCCCGCCTCCAGAACCAGCTGAGCCGGGGCTGGGGCATGAGCCTGAAGGGTCCTCACCTGTGCTGGATCCTTAGGTGCAGGCACCAGCTGAGTCTGCTCTGGCTCCTGAGGCGATGGAGGACCCATTGCCTGCAGGTGCTCCACTCTCAGCCCCATCAGGGGAAGCGGAGGTTGCCTCTGGGTCCGGTAACCCTCCAGCCTCTCCTGAGCTGCAGAGGCTCAGGACACAGAGGTGGAGGGAACTAAGTTCCCACAGGAGGAGTGCTCGCCTCCAGGCCAGGAGAGGCGAGTCACCTGTGGACCGGGGCTGGCTTGTGCCTCGGGGCAGATAAAAGCCAGCCAGCCCCAGTCCCAGGTTGCTGGAGCAACATTGTTGGTAGCCTGTTCCTGCCTGCACCCTGTCCTGCTCTTCTGCCAGAGTTCCTGACCTCACCTGACTCCCTGTCTTGGACCCAGCTTCAGCTTTGATGGACAGCCTCCATACCACACCCTTGACCTCGGACTGGACTCAGACATCGCCACACGGTTAACCCTCGGGACCAGCACACAGGAGCTGGTATCTGAATGGCACAGCAAGACTTTTTAAAGTGATGACCCACATTGGGCTAGAGAGGACCATTTGGGCTCTGTTGCCAGTAGCAAAACATCTCAGGCCAAAGTTTGGTTTGATCAGTACAGGCACTCTTTGACCTTCTACCCTTTACAGAGGTCTATAACTACCTACAAGAAAAATAACATCAGACAAGTTGCGAGGGAGATGAGGTTCAGAGAGTGCTTATGAGCTTCTTATCCTTTTCGCCAGTCCTTGTTGGTGGGACATGGAAACTGCCCCTTGGACCAGAAAGAGGAAGAGCCATACATACCTCAAGATGTGCTTCCTATGTTTTTTTCTAAGAGGGTTATTGTGGTAGTAGGAGCACACAAACAAAAAGTCATTTGAAAACTTGACTTACGGTATGTTGTGAGTCTGTGCAAATTTGGGCTGCATAAATTTTGTTTTCAAGTCGAGGAGGCAAGTTTTTAAAAAACAAACAAAAAAAAAGAAAATTCCTCTCTTTATGAAAGGTGTAGGGAAATATCAGGAGGGAAAAGAAAGCAAACATTTTTCCTGACCGAGGAGCCACATGTTTGGGGTTTGTGTGAAAAGCACGACTGAAAAATGACTGCGCTCGAAATGTAGATGTGTGATTCATTGATAGGCCAACGGTTCACATATCATCACTGACAGACACACAATGCCCTTCTGCTTGCTTTAGGTCACATATGACTTCTGCTCCGTGATTCATGTTGTGCCATTTTTAGAACATTGTTTTCTTTACTAGCCAGTTCCCAGAGAAAGAAACCAGAACTTTCAGCATACTTTCTTTAGTTCGTCTTTTATTTTAATTTTGGGTGCTTTTTAGAAGAAAAGTACTATGGATAAACTGAAAACATGACCACAAAAGAACAAGTTCTTCTGCCTTGCATCAAATAATGACATTCAAAACATATTCTCTGGTCTGAACCCTTCAAAAGGGGTTAGGGAATATACTTTGTGAGGGGTGTCTGCGTCCTGCATTTGGGCTGAGGAGGTGGTTTGTCAAACTGGCAAAACAAGGACTGGGAAATTAAGGGGTGGGATGGCCAAGGAGGCATTGAAAAACGGATCAGCAGATTAGTCAGGTTCCATGCAGTCCCACCACCCCCGTCCTGAGTTTCATTCCTCCTGGATTTGGAGTGAACTACGAGAACTTCAAAAAGTAATTCTGAAATGTCCCACATAGAGATTTCTCTGGAGACAGATGAGGTGATCAGGTACTCCCATTTCTTTAGGAACTTGCCATAGTTTGCTGTGGTCGACACAGACAAAGGCTTTTGCATAGTCAATGAAGCAGAAGTAGATGTTTTTCTGGAACTCTGTAGCTTTCTCCATAATCCAGTTCATCTTTGCAATTTGGTCTCTGGTTCCTCTGCCCCTTCAAAATCCAGCTTGCACTTCTGGGAGTTCTCGGTCCACGGTTGGACGGTGTTCTCGAAGCTACTAACATGAGTTTAACCAAACTGCGGGAGTCAGTGGAAGACAGGAGTGCTCTGGTCCATGGGGTCACGAAGTTTTGGACTAGACAACAACAACAATTCTGAAACGGGGGCTTTCACTGTTTGCCACAGGTTTCTTCATTAGATTTGTGTTGTTAGTTCCTATGTTGCCTAATAGCCGGGTCCATGCATTTTACTTTATCACGGTTATATGGCATGTAGGAGAGTAAAGTGATATGCTTCAGGCAGCACCTATGGACCTCTTCAAAACAACTGAGCTTTTAACTTTGATGTGGCTAGGATTTCTGTCAATGATTCAGGTGATGAGGAATTTGTCCCATTTGCTCCAAGTCCTTGAGCGAGCAACTCAGAGCTTCACAACGTGATAAACTGCATCATGGACTTTGTAGGTCCACAAGCTTCAATGAGTTAAGTGCATTCTTCCTTGGGAGAGATATTACATTTACATGATATAGGCATCACCATAGCAACTGCATATTTGAGTTTAAATGAAAAGAGAATGAGCACATCTCTAGGCTATAAAAAGATGTGAGGTGAAATATGAACACCTACCATGTGTGGGGAGAAAGGTACTTTATAGACTTTCTATAAAGAACTGGCAAATCCCCTACAGACTTGCCATTTTGTGTGTGGTTTTTTTAACTTTGTTTTCTGTCAAAAAGAAAAAGAAAGAAGCCTAGAGCTATACAGCTGTCTGCTCTGATTCCAGATTTTATAAACTAAGCAAGGCCAGCGTTGACTCAATGTGGACTTCAGAAGAAAGGTCTCTGTGGTGAAACACACAGGAAGTCATTTAATGGCTACTCTTGCAGCTCAAATCCTATCCAGCATATACTGGAGCTTAGTTATGAACAAAATAGCGGATTTCGTTACCAGGCAAAACTGGTAACTTGGCATCACATTCTTTGTGATTTTATTCCAGTTTGGGGACTTTACCTCTCTCATTTGCTTCTGCCCACTGCTGACAATTGCTTTCCTAAAGGAGAGACCAAATGGTGCTCCTACTACTTGGGCCAACCCTTTAAAAAAGTATTGTTGCCCCACCTTTCTCAGTCTTCATCTGTTTTCCCTACCCATGGTGCTGCCTGAAGCATATCACTTTACTCCCCCCAACATAGCCTGTGACCCTGACCAAGGTCACATGCATGAATCTGGCTATTAGAAAAATCAAGGACTCCGATCATTTTTTTGGTGTGTGCTTGTATCTCCTTGTGAACAAAACAAACCTATCATGAATTTTTAAAAAAATTCAAATCAAGAATGTGGAAAGTCATCAGAAAGATGCTTATACAATAATGGTAACTACAATTCTACATATACACATAGTTTAAAAGGACCGTACTCCTTTTTAAAGTGCAGGTAAGGAGTCCTGCAGGTTGTTGGTCAAAACATAAGAAAAGAAGCCCCACCAAATTACAAAAAATTGTCCTACTGGTTCCTTGCTTTTCATCACACATTGTGGGTTCTCTTTTCAGCAACTGTGAGTTTCCATAAATTGTTATATCACAACTTAAGAGACAGGTTTTTTAAAAAAAAATATCATCAAACCAATACGTTTTAAAATTTAGCATTCTAAAAAAAAATGCTAGCCCATGCTACAGCCAAGCATGAGGGAAGAACAATAAAATAAAGTCACTAACCAAATGTAAAACAAACAAAAAATATAGTCCTTGTGGCCTTGTTCCCTTGCAACACGCTGTTCTGAAGGATTACATTCAACAATGTTCACTGATCACTATACATGAATTTTCTATACCTAAAGTTTGGTGGACTCATCATCACAGGAAGTCTTCAAGAGGAGACTGGGCAGCCAATTTGTTGGCAATGCTCTCATTCTGGATTGCCTGCATTGAACAAGGCCTTGGAATAGATGTTCTACAAGACCCCTTCCATTTCATTAATTCCCATTTGATTTGGATGGCTGACCCTGCACATGAAACTGATTGACCACAATGAGAAGGGTGGTGTAATGTTTAGGGTATTGGACTAGGACCTGGAAGGCCAGTCACTGTCTCTTAGCTTAACCGACTTAAAACTGTGGAGGACAGGACATCATTTATGCTACAGTGAGCTCCTTGAAGGAAATATAAATGTGAAAATAAAACATGAAGAGTTTCTGTCAAGATATTTCTCCCCTATGGTCTAGCTTAGGCCATATACAGCCCTCCATCTTCACTGCAACACTAGAATGGCCAACCAGCAAGATTAAAAGGTGCCTACACACACGCACGCACCACAAAACGCAAGTCTATTTTGTTTGCATTCACCCAAGGTCAAATAATAACTTGAATTTCAGAAGGGGAACTTTCTAACAGACGTTGTACAACTCTTCAACCATATAATGTTAAACCTCAGACTTCAAATTGTGCATGTGTATAATTTATTTCAGCAAGAACAATGGCAAAATACAAGTTTTACACTGCATTTCTGAGTGCTCAAAAGTCACATCAAGAATTCCAGAATTTAACTATAGTCATAACAATTTAGACAACGTGAAACTTGTAGCTGAGCATCCCCTCCCAGCTCAATTTTGGAGAAAGGTTTTCCAGCGGGGCCAAAACACTAGCTGACAATCTCCCACAGGAACTTAGTGTCCAGCATTGAAACTCACACTTATGGCCAAATCATATTAAATTTTATTTACCCAACCCAGGACAAGGGCTTGCTGAATTAGTGAGGTGACCCTCAATAGATTGCAATGCAGAGTTCAAGCCCGGGCACTGACAGGAATGATTGGATTCAATCAAAGTGTGGGACGGAGTCATTTTGGATTTTGATTGCACCAGGCAGGGGTCATGATGAGAAACAGTTGCTGCTCACCCAGGAGAAATTTAAAGAGAACATCTACCCTCCGCACAGCATTTAAGAGCACATTTATTAGAATTGGGGAGGCGGGGTGTAAAGGCTAAAAAGTGAAAGTAAAAGTCAGTCTCATAAACAACAGACCCTCCAAGTGTCCCTATTTTCCAGGGACATCCCTGATTTACAGAAGCCATCCCGGTTTCTGATTTGATCCCAGAATGTCCCACTTTTCCCTAGGACGTCCCTTTTTTCATTTGAGAAATGTTGGAAGGTATGGAGTTATCCGACCCCCTGAATTGTCTGAAGACAATCCTGTACAGGGGAAGCTTTTTAAAAAATGTTTAAAGTTTTATTGTGTTTTTATATATGTAGGAAGCTGCCCAGTGTGACTTGGGCAACCCAGTAAGATGTCTGGGGTACAAACGATAATTTTAGTATTATAGAATGGGACATCCCTATTTTCATTTGAGAAATGTTGGAGGGTATGAAATAATGACTTAGACTTTATCTAAAGCACATGACTTCCCCAAAGAATTCTCGGAACTGTAGTTTCCCCCTCACAGAGCTACAGTTCTCAGCACTCTGAATGAACTACAGTTCCCTGGGTTTTTAAGGGTGAAGTCATGTGCTTTAAAGATGTGGTGTTGACCACAACCCTAAATCTTTATTATTGCTTCACCCACGCAATGGATTCCTCCTAAAATATGAACTGTGAGAGGAAAATAGCCTCTAACTCATTCATGTGAGCCATGCCACAGCTTCCCACATTGTCCTAGGGTTGTGCCAGTATAGGTGGCCACTTAAAGGTAAAGGGACCCCTGACCATTAGGTCCAGTCGTGGCCGACTCTGGGGTTGCGGCGCTCATCTCACTTTATTGGCCGAGGGAGCCAGCGTATGGCTTCCAAGTCATGTGGCCAGCATGACTAAGCCGCTTCTGGTGAACCAGAGCAGCGCATGGAAACGCTGTTTACTTTCCCGCCGGAACGGTACCTATTTATCTACTTGCACTGGCATGCTTTTAAACTGCTAGGTTGGCAGGAGCAGGGACCAAGCAACGGGAGCTCACCCCGTCCCGGGGATTCGAACCGCCAACCTTCTGATCGGCAAGCCCTAGGCTCTGTGGTTTAACCCACAGCGCCACCCGCGTCCCTATAGGTGGCCACTTACACATCAACAATAAAGAGGGCAGATGTGGATACAGATTTGCATTAGATGCGGATGCAGAAATCATTTCTATAAATAGAAATATCCCTCTCCAGAGCGTGTCTCCTTATTCGCCCATAAAGGTGGCAACTTGATGGGCAATATCAAGTTCACCGCTGCTCTCCTCCACAGCAGCAGGAGGAGCCATATTTGGCTCTGTGCTTCTCCTCTGCACTCTCTGAAAATGGGGGGCATCCCTACCCCCCAAATATAAGGGAGACCAAAAGGGCTCAGCCCCCAGGAGCTGGCATTCCCTGATGGGAAAACCTGAACGATTTATAAAATGGTATCACAGTCTCATTGCTTTAGTTTAGTTCAAGAGCAATTGCTCCACCACTAGAGCTGCAGGAAAAAAAGCAGAGAGGGGAGATGATGAATTGCACCTCACCCCCCTGGCACACAAAGCACCTTCAGTGATATGAAAGGTTTTAAGAGCAAACAAAATGGTTTCAAATCTCATTGTCTCAGGTAGTTGCAACCTGTCACCCTGACCTGGAATTTTAAGCTTCATAATCTATATACTACTCAAATGCATTAATGTTTAGTTTTTACACTAGGGGCGGGGGAACCCTGTGTGTTTGATAATCCCAAAATCAGCCTGTGACCCATTTCACCACAGTGGATTTCATGGCCTGATCTTTTCTTGTTGCTCTGTAACCCGAGCATCACTGGTGCATAAGTCCTTAAGCCTTAATTAAAAAGAGAGAAGCAGCTGAAAACCAGGAAGACAAAGCAGCTGAAAATCCCTTTATAGCTTTCAGAACAGCTCGAAGTGATTGCAGGAAAGAAGATGAACATAGCATTCAAATATATGTTTTAAAATGACCTATTGAAATTTATCTCTCCTGCCATAGCCTTCCGTGGAGGGATGTTTTACAGAGATGCCCTTTTATGTACATGCTTGTTCTGCAAGTTTAAATGAGTAAAGGAAATATATATATATAAGTGCCCGGGAGCTTACAGGGCACATGTACAATAATCTTTTATGCATTTTTCCCATTGTCTGCCTACAAAAACACAAATCACGAATATGCTAATTCTGCCCCCACTCCTCCTTTTTCAAGAGCACAAACTGTGCTTACTCTGTTTAGGTGGCTGTGTAGTTCCAATTAACATTTGAAAGAGCATGTGCATGTCACTCTTTTTTTCCAAGCGGGGAATCAGTAGAAAAGCAATAAGGATGCTAAATTCTTAATACCATTTAAAAACATAACAATGCTTAACATTTGTACGGCACTTTCAAAGAGATTCGCTGCATTTTTTCCACTGTGATGCACGAAATAACCTTATAAAGAAAGTTGTCATTATTATCCTCAGGCAGGTGGAGCCTGGAAGAGAGTAACTTGCCTTAGGCTGCCAGTTGGGTTCATGGCAGCTTTTGAAACAGGGTCTTTTCTGATCCATAGCTCAATCTCTTAGAACCTAAAGGCAATTCGAGGGCAGGATTACTGTGTTTAGTGCAAGATGCTGGAGTTGCGTGTGTAGGTCCCCAGGCCACCCCTCAAATAATTTCACACATAATACGTAATTTTAGTTTTGGGTTTTGGGCACTATTTTGGCCACAACTTTATTAAAATACAAAATCAGTGAGTGGTTGTTTAGACATTGGTTATGACTATCTGTCCCCCTGCCAGGGACAGAACTGACATACCAAGGTCCGATCGGAAGCCAGTAGAAGGGAAAGTCAAAATTGGGGATCATTTGAGCTAAGCGTTGGACCCATGCCGCTCACCCCAGCAGCTTTCCAAGACTTGCCGGCCCTGGTCCCATGACAGGGATTGGACGAAATCGTGGCAAGCCCCAGGATTCCTTTAACGGAATTCCCTTCAGCGCAATAGGAGGGGCAGGCACAGCCTATCCTGACCCCTCCACCACCAGCATTTTATAACCAATGCCTAACAGCAACCTTACAAGTTGTGACGAATTGCTAAGTAGTAGGCAAAAACCAAATGGCACCAGCCAATCAGCCAGATGGCAAAATTCCTACTAGGCCCCTGCACCAAGGCAGGTGACCCCATGACAGGCACAGCAAGGTCAACCGGAAAAGAGGGCGGGCGGGTGATCCAATGCACTCTGCAAAAGAGAAAGAGAAACCAAAGTGCCCCAATATTTAAAGACTATGGTCCCACCCACCCAATTTGCAACATACAATTTGCCCCAGCAAGCCAGTTATCCAATCAAAGTACCAGGCAACAACCATTAACCTGCCTGGCAACAAATAGGGGTGACCCGGCGGCCCACACCACAAAGCGTGTTCTCCCTAACAGAGAGCACGTGTTGCGGTTGGGAACAGGCCACCCTCCTGTGACTAAGCAAATTTGGCTGATCTCGACCATTAAATGGTTAAATGGGTTAATTTGAGTGTGGCCATTTTGAAGGAGGGGTCAGAGCTTATATATACAGGGGGTATACTCTAGCTCGGCCTCTTGGCCGTTTGCATCGGATCAAGGAGCAGCCAGCGATTGTGCCGGTTGTATTGACTTGCTATTAATTCCTATTTAAATCCTATTTAATTCCTATTCTTCTGGCTGCTTTGGCCTCCTCTCTCCCTCCACCCCCCTCTGCTATATTTTCCCCATTCCCCCCTTTTTTCTTTATTTACAACCCCTGATTGAAGACTCTTATTTTCTGGTGTTTATTGATTTTATCCCTGTTAATTTCCAACCCCTGTTTGAAGAGTGAGCTGAGGGTGGGGATCCCCCCCCCCAGCCCGGGGGAGGCCTAGCCTCCCTGGCAGAGTTTCACGGACCCTGGTTTTCTTGGGGGCGGGGAGGATTGCGGCAGTTTGCTAGCCCCCGGGAGCCCCGCGCCCCCCCTGCTTGATTCAGGGCTCCGCTGCCGCGGAGCGCGGCTGGGCTCCTTCCCCCCCTTCCACCCCCCCCTACATCGGCGCACTCCTCCCGGCCGTAGGGCCGGCCTCGGGACGCGGCGCGGCGGCGACGCCGGCCGCTGAGGTGACCCGTCCCCCCCCCCACAGGCGAGCGAGGGTACAGGGCGTTGGAAGCCTTACCTTGATCGCTCTGGTGCGTGGGGGTGGAATCGTTCCCGGCCCCGGCTTGGCTCCGGCCGCTGCAGCGCTCCCGCTTTCCGGCGCTACTGAAAGAAACAAATAAAAAATAAATAATTAATTAATCGGAGGCGCTGCGGCCGCCCGCTTTTACCTGGGGATCCGGGGCGCTTTGCTGGGGCGGCGTCGCTGCCCGCCGCTCGCGGCGGTGTGTGCGAAGCCCGCGCAGGCCTCCGAGGCCTTGGCGCGGCCTACCTTCGTCCCGTGGGCGATTTGGCGGGATCGCCCAGGCCCCTCTATTGACGAACAGCACTTGGAGTGAGTGAGGGCTGGTGCTGTTGCTGTTGCTGGCTGGCCCTCTAGTGGCCGCGGGGAGCTATTGCAGCCTACAGGCGCTTGAGCTCCCCCAGTGGCTTAGTGAGCAATTCCATCTCCCTCCTATTTAATCAGTCAGGCAAGCTAGTGCCATCTGCTGGTTGGCCTAGGTTTTGCACCTGCTTATTTTATTTTGCCTGTTTTGATATTCCTTACAGCCTGCTATTTTAACACAGCGGTTTGGGACTCAGGGAATATTTCTAACTTTGCTGTCAATTGCAGGTGAGCCTATCCACGGAGTACCAGCCTGCCGTGGTGATTTAGCCAGATACTGCGCCCCCTCCAAGTGCATTGGCACCGGTTGGTGCTTCCAGCCGGCCGGCCTGAAGGGGCGCACTGAGCGCATATTTCAAGTGATTATAATAAACCGCTATTTACTCTCCACTTGAATTCATTAAGACGGATAATTTATTCCCTATAACTCATTAATCTCTAGTCGCTGAATTAAGGGTGCTCCTTGGGGGTACCTACGCGGCTTTGGTGAGTGTGCACTGACACTTGGTGGCTTTGCTTGGCTGTCTTTGATCTGGTGAAACCTGTTAACTGTTGAATTGTCTCCATAGTAGGTATGGCTCCAAAGAAAGTTGCAGCCCGCCCTGCCGCATCTCCCGCAGCAAAACGGCCTATTAGAGGCCCTTCCCAGGCGCTGCGCTCACCTGCTCCAAGGCACCCAGTGGGGCGGGTGCAGTCCCTGGTGGAAAGCATGGCCGGTGATCCAGCAGCCTTGGCTCGTTTTGCGGAACAAATGGATGGCTTTCTGCAGCAATGTACCAGTCAGCCTTCCACATCAACAGGGCTGCCTCGGCCGGTGGGGGCGTCTTCGCCGGCGTCGTCATTTTCTAGCGATAATGGGAGAGAAGGGTTGTTAGCTGGGGCTGGGGGAAGTGACCCCCAGGTGACTCGGCCCCATTACTCACCTGCTGCTCGCGGCCGTGCTCGGAGGTCATCTTTTTCATCCAGAAGGGCCTCGGGGATCAGGAACCCTTCGTCATCTTCTGCGCGTAGGGGCAGGATTGCCCAGCCCCCTCCCGAGGTGGCATCGGGTTCTGGTCTCTCACGTGTTGTTTCTTCTCCATCGGCTTCAGGTTTAGCTCAGCCGAATCCCGACTCAGAGTCTTCTATTGGGGACAGTGTACCAGTTCCTGTCAGAAGGTCCACAGGCAAGAATCGTCGCGGCAGAGGCTCTTCTCGGGGACGCGCCGAACGGAGGAGGGACGACACATCCGCCTCTCAGTCTGCTCCAGTCTTGGCGCAGGATCCGGGTGCTTCTCGGCCGCATTCCGACTCTGCCTCTTCCATGGAAGATAGCTTACCAGTCCCGGCCAGGAGATCGTTGGGGGGAAAACGTCACCGCAGAAGGTCTTCCCGGAGGCGGGCGAAACGTAGAAGGGCGGATTCCTCTTCATCTTATACGGGTACGTCATCTAGCTCTGACGATGAGTCGGACAAATCATTGGAACTTTATTGGGGTTTTGGCGAGTCGGCTTCGGGGCTCCCTAGGTGGGCCTGGGAACGGAGGGCCAATAAACACCGTGCTAAGTACGGGGCCGTACAAGAATGTAAGGATGGTGTCCTACTGCCTGACACTAAGGTCTCCACTAACTCGGCCAGGGACATTATTCCCGGTTCACACCTGGCCACGAAACTTCGTGCCAGGATATTAAATGGCCGTTATGTAGACATTTTTAAATTGGCCCCACCTTCAGAGGATCAGGAGAAGGGGCCTGCTTCAAGGAAGCGCTCCGGTGCCACCATCCCAGATCGGACGTTCGAGCACTGGCTCGATTGTTTCCAAGTCTTCGCTGGCGTCGTAGTGGCTGCCTATCCTCGGAGGTCTCTTCACTTGTTTGTTTACCTATCCATCGTTCGCTCTGCATTCACCAAAGCCGGTGAAAAGGCGGCGATCAAGTACGATGAGAACTTCAGGCGTCGAGCAGCTAAGATTCCTACGGCCCGCTGGGATCGTAGGGATCTCGATGTCTGGACCACCCACGTGGCCCCGCTCATCGATAAGAAGGCGCCTGAGCAGCAGAAATTCAAACCGGCGGCCGCTAGGACTAGCCGCCGGCTCCTATGCTGGGACTTTAACAAGGGCTCTTGTCAGCGGCAAGGGTGCAAGTATGCCCATGTCTGTGAGAGGTGCAATGGCTCGCATGCTGCGTCCTCTTGCTTCAGTGGTCGCCGGCCCTTTCGGGGGGGCAGAGGGGGTTCTCAGCAAAATCAAAAACCAACCCCCTCCCCTGCAACCACAGCAGCAGGGAAATGATGCATTGACCTCGTTGGCATACACCCCGGTTCGCTTGCAGCCCCTGCAGTTATGGCTACAGTCTTACCCCAATAGGGAGGCTGCGAGCTATTTGAGCAATGGTTTTTCTGCGGGTTTTCGGATTCCTGTAGCCATGCCTCCCGTGGCACAGAATCCCGCCAATCAGAAGTCGATTCGCGAGCTGCCTCACGTTGCTCGCAAGAAAATTGCGAAGGAGCTAGCCATGCAACGTATGGCTGGCCCATTCGACAGTCCGCCCTTCCGTAACTTGCATGTATCCCCATTGGGTATCGTGCCCAAAAAGGCTCCGGGTGAGTACCGCTTGATTCATAATTTGTCACATCCCACGGGCACGTCAGTCAATGACGTTATTCCGCCGGAGCTATGCTCCGTGAAGTATGCTTCTCTTGATCAAGCGATCAAGATGATTAGGAAGTTCGGCCATGCAGCCTTGTTGGCGAAATGCGATATTGAATCAGCATTTCGCCTCTTGCCAATTCACCCGGATGATTTTTGGCTGCTTGGTTTTCAGTTTGAGGGCAATTATTATTTTGACAAGGCCATGCCTATGGGTTGCTCGGTGGCATGTGCCGCTTTTGAAGCGTTTAGTACCTTTTTAGAGTGGACTCTAAAATGTAAAACGGGTTTGGGCGGAGTCACTCATTACCTGGATGATTTTTTACTGGCCTCGGCGGGCGATACTGGCGAATGCTCGGTCCTGCTACAGGCCTTTGCTGACCTTACACGTGAATTGGGGGTTCCGCTCACCGCGGAAAAGACGGAGGGCCCCGCAACCCAGCTCACTTACCTGGGTATCCTTTTGGATACAGAGGCTCAAACTTCCAGCCTGCCAGGGGATAAGTTGCTTGCCCTGCGTAAGATCATAGAGGAGCTCCTTCCTCTGAAAAAGGTGTCGCTCAGGCAACTCCAGTCGCTTTTGGGACACCTGAATTTCGCTTGCAGAGTGGTGGCTCCCGGGCGCCCCTTCTGTTCGCGCCTAGCGCGTCTCACGGTAGGTTTGAGGGCTCCGCACCATCGGGTTCGCCTCTCCAGTGGGGTGCGTGCCGATCTTCGGATCTGGCTTGAATTCCTGGAGGAGTTCAATGGGGTGTCCTTGTGGCAAGACACTTTGAACTTGCATAATGACTTCCAGGTGCATTCCGATGCTGCAGGTTCTCTGGGGTTCGGTCTTTATTGGAAAGGTCGATGGTGCGCCCAGCGTTGGCCGGCTGGGTGGCAGGGATCTGCGATTACGCGTGACCTAACCTTTCTTGAGTTTTTTCCAATTGTAGTGGCAGTGCACCTGTGGGTCGAGGAGTTCAGGAACCGTCGTGTCTGTTTCTGGACCGATAACCAGGCGGTGGTGACGGTGCTGGCCAAACTGTCATCTCGCTCACCCAGGGTGGCCCCCCTTTTGCGTGCTTTTGTGCTGCACTGCTTGCGCTATAATATAGTTTTTTCCGCTCGTTTTATTCCTGGGGTGTCTAACGAAATTGCTGATGCTCTGTCCCGTTTTCAGATGGAGCGGTTCAGACTTCTGGTTCCAGAGGCGCGGATACGTCCGGAATATTTCCCGGATCATCTCTGGAACCTTGGCAGCAATTAGTTTTTCAGGGAGTAGCGGCATCGGTTTCCCCTTCCACCTTACGATCTTACGGAAAAGCTTGGGCTGATTTTCTGGCGTTTCAGGGCCAGACAGCCGGGGGGCTAGCTGGGGTCCCGCCCTCCTCCTCGCAGGTGCTGCAATACTTGGCTCATTTATTCCACCTGGGGCGTGCAGGCAGGACTCTTAAGATGCAGGCAGCTGCCATAGCATTTTTCTGTAAGACATATTTCGACAAGGACCCATGTGCGAAGTTTGTCGTTCGCAGAGCCCTTGAGGGTTGGGGTCAACTTTGTCCTTCTCGCCCACCTACTCGACGCCCCATTTCTTTTGAATTGTTGTGCAAGATGCGCAAGAATCTCCGGGTGGTGTGCTGGTCCGATTACGAGGCCCGTCTGTTTTCGGCCGCCTTCTCAATTGCCTTCTTTGGTGCATTGAGAGTGGGTGAACTGGTGGTGGAAGTCCACGGGGATGGTCGTTCCAGGGGTCTCCTGCTCCAGGATGTGCAGCTATCCTCCGCAGAAGTAGGAATTACGATTAGGCACTCAAAGACGGATCAGAGGGGAAAAGGGGCCCTTATTCGTCTCCCGGCCACCAGGGTGACAGGCCCTTGCCCGGTTAAGGATGTTAGCAGGTACCTGGCGGTGCGGGCACAGGGGGACGGGCCGCTGTTCCGGCATGAGAATGGGTCACCCCTCACGAGGCACCAGTTTGCGGGGGTAATGCGCAAGGTTATCACGGCTTGCGGTGGTGTGGCCTCTGATTTTGCCCCTCATTCCTTCAGGATAGGGGCTGCTACGACTGCAGCGCATTGGGGTTTGTCCGCTGCTAGAATTCAGAATTTGGGCCGTTGGAAGTCAAATGCGTTCAGGGGATATGTTCGCTAACGATTTAGTGTTTGACACTGTGTTGGTTTATTTACCCAGGTGTGTCCGCCGTTCGCATTTGGATGGTGGGGCACAGCATCGTCCATTGGGCCGGTGTTGCAGCACGACAGTCCGGATTGGGTCCAGGTCTCGGCCTTCCTTCACATGTGCAGGTGTCCTGGCTGTCTAGACGAGGAATGCGCTGGTCGGAGTTTTTGCCACGAATTCGGAGGCAGTTGCTCCTGGAAGGGCCGCCAGAGGCTATCGTGGTGCAGCTGGGAGAAAACGACCTGGTTGACGTGGACTGCTTATCGTTACGTGCTGCAATTTTGGCTGACCTGGAGGCGCTGAGGGCACTGGTGCCCACGGCCAAGTTATTCTGGTCCAAGCTTTTGCAACGACGAGTTTGGGTGGGAAGTCATTGCCCGGCGGCCACGGAAAGGGCCAGGAAGCGCATAAATGCGGCTGTTTCCAGAAAGATTGCAGAACTGGGTGGAGAGGTGATTTTTCACCAGGAAATCTCCTACCCTGCGGCAGCTCTATTTAGGGCTGATGGCGTGCACCTTTCGGCTTCTGGGAATGAGGTCTGGTTAGGTGCGGTGGTGGCCAAGCTGAGGGCTTGGCTGGGGCTGTGAGTGGTTTGGCGGGGAGCTGTGGGCTCCATGGCGGTTAGGCATTGGTTAATTGGTGCTTGGAGGGGTAAGTGCCTACCCCTCCAAATGAGGTGAACGGGAATTCCGTTAAAGGAAATCCAGGGGCTTGCCATTCTTTCGTCCTTGTCCCCGGAGTCGGACCTGGGCCGTGCAAGCCCCACAGGAACATGAGGGTGAGAAGTAATGGTCTGGGGCCCAGCTTTGCTTCTCACCCAATACTTGTTTCCCACACTGGCTTCCGTTGGTGTCCGGAAGACCAGCTCTGTCCCTGAGGGCAAGGACAGATAGTCATAACCAATGCCTAAGCAACCACTCACATTATGTGTATTTAAATAAAGTTGTGGCCAAAATTATGCCAAAAACCTTAAACAAAAATTGATGTGTGAAGTGTGAATTATTGGGGGGGGCTACTGTGACTCAACACGCAACACGCACTCTCATTTATGGAGAACGTGCTTTAGGCAACAAAGGCCAAGGGACAATGGCCAGGGACACTAGCAGACTTGTGTTCATGAGTAGAAAATGAAACAGGGGTGAGATGCAGCTAATGGAGGGTGTGCTGTCCTTGCAATGCCAAGCCTACTGCCAGTAACCAAGTGGGTGGGGAGGTTGTGGATTGCTGCAATGGCTGGAGTATCAGATTGGCTCCACCATTGCACAAGCACCATCCAAACCTCACATGTCCTCTTCCCAGTTCCCAGCAGTTCCCTATGCTGGGAAGGCAGATAGGCCATGTTGCCCCCATCCTGCTCCCCCACCCATCAGCCACTACCAATAAAGTTTACACACAGAGAACTGTCATTGAAATTCTACTCAATGTTGATCCAGAGTAGATTCCAACGTAGAGTTAGCAGAGTAACAACTTAAACACATTGCAGGATTCCCAAAAAAACAGACCAGAGGCAATTATATTTCAACCAGCAGAGCTTTACTGCTACTGAAGGCAAATGAGCATCATGGTCACAAATCCAATACATTCAGGATTGGCACCGTCTTTAAGAAATCCAGTTGCAGCAGACTTAAATTTACAATAACTTATAAGAAGACTAAACCTTAACACTAAGCATACTATGTACAGAACACCACACAAGAAGGAAAGAGAAAGAAAAAGTGAAACCCAAGCTCCTTCTGGCCTTGTTATTATAGTCAGTATGACCTTGACAGAAGAGGTAACAGAGCCAGTTTAAGCCAGCTGTACTCAGCTTCTCTGAAGGAATAACCCAAACATCATGAACCTTCTGCTTGTTTCTTTCACAATGAAGCTTCCAGAACCCTCTTGAATTAATTAGAATAGAAAAAGGTAAAGGGACCCCTGACCATTTGGTCCAGTTGCAGACGACTCTGGGATTGTGGGGCTAATCTCACTTTACTGGCCGAGGGAGCCGGCATACAGCTTCCGGGACATGTGGCCAGCATGACTAAGCTGCTTCTGACAAACCAGAGCAGCGCACGGAAACGCCGTTTACCTTCCCGCCGGAGCAGTAGTTATTTATCTACTTGCACTTTGTGCTTTCGAACTGCTAGGTGGGCAGGAGCAGGGACTGAGCAACGGGAGCTCACCCCGTCGTGGGGATTTGAACCGCCGACCTTCTGATCAGCAAGCCCTAGGCTCTGTGGTTTAACCCACAGCGCCACCCAGAAAGATCTCTGCAAATCAGATCAATACTTTCTGCAGTAACAAATGCAAAATGACAAGAACAACACCCCTTAGTGCAAGAGTGAGCAACCTTTTTTTCTGTTGACAAACACCTTCTTTGGGGCATAATCTGCTGGGGGGGGTGTTCACATGCTGGTGGTGGATAGTGTCAAAGCCAGCAGTAGGCAGGGGCAGAGCTCAAATTGGTTGAGACCACCCCCTTCTCTCCCCACCCATCTGAACCCAGAAGGCAGCCACCAGTAGTCTAAGCTGATCACTTGGCAAAGGCTTTTAAGCTGAGGACTGCATGAAATAAGTGAAAGGACACAGACACGCCTAGGGTTATAGGTTTTCCCCCTCTTCCATGGTACCACATCACAGTTCCAGAGGGTTGATTGGTCCTCATGAGAAGCTTTTCAAAAGCTGTAAGCAGGTGAAATTAAGGGACGCAGGTAGCGCTGTGGGTTAAACCACAGAGCCTAGGACTTGCCGATCAGAAGGTCGGTGGTTCAAATCCCCGTGACGGGGTGAGCTCCCGTTGCTCGGTCCCAGCTCCTGCTAACCTAGCAGTTTGAAAGCACGTCAAAGTGCAAGTAGATAAATAGGTACAGCTGCAGTGGGAAGGTAAACGGCGATTCTGTGCGCTGCTCTGGTTCGCCAGAAGCGGCTTAGTCATGCTGGCCACATGACCCAGAAGCTGTACGCTGGCTCCCTCTGCCAATAAAGCGAGATGAGCGCTGCAACCCCAGAATCGGTCATGACTGGACCTAATGGTCAGGAGTCCCTTTACCTTTACTTTAAGCAGGTGAAACTGGAAGGGGAGCATCAAAGTTTCCACATGTTAACTCTTTGGATCATAGCAATTTGTCATAGCCACACATCCAGAACCACCAAAATAGCACAACAGCTTCATTTGACCCAACAGTGAACTCCAGAATAACTGATTCATATCTGCATTTCCCCATTACAGTTTTAACTGGGCAATGATCTTAAAATAAGTGAAATAAATAAGGTCCCTCCCCCCATCTCCTTGTTAATTTTTTGACATTTTTTTTCATTTCAACAGTTCTAAAATTTCGTGGCGCCTCACCTCACTTTTCTCAGATGGATAAGCTTGCGAAAACTTTGCTGTTTGATTAAGTTATGCATGAAGAAGTGGGGAAACACAAGACAATTGTACATTCAAATGGCTGCTAATTACACCCTTCTGACATAGTTATTGTGTGAGAAGCACACTTCGAATGAAACTGCTGCACTATCTAATTGAACTCAAAAATATTTCTGACATTTTAATGAACACACCAATTAGTTTTATTTCACAAGTCTTTCAGATGAACCACAAAGGATTAGAAAATGGCATTCAAGGTCTGTGTATAATTAAATTGCATTAACTGTGGAAGGTGGAGGGACAGGCAATGTCATCCAGGATTGAAAAATATGTAAGACACACATTATCATTTAAAGATTCCTTGGAGTAAATAAGATTTTCACTCTGACAGCCATTCATTCAGAATCACCTTTGATAGTGATGGAGTGAAACAGAGACTTCTGTAACAAGGTAATCCCTCCCAGTCAACCTGTTTGGACCACTTATCCTCATTTGGTGCAATTCTCTCAAAAGTTTGCCTCATGAAAAACTTCAAGGCAAATGTGCAGATAGTGCTGGATTTAAGTGGTTCCCCCGCACAGAGTGCTGTGCCAAAGGGTGTGCAAAACAACAACAACATTCATATGGGTACCTACTGAGAAGACCCATTAAAAAGCAACTGTACCAGTAGCAATTATTGTGAAAATAAAAATATATTAGGAGGGGGTGCCGAATTTTGTCCTCACTCAGGATGTCATATTACCGAAGTCCACCCCATTGATTCCTACCTAGAAGAAAGATCAGAAGGCCAAAGTAGATGTCAGATGGCAGCTAATTAATGAAACTTTCCTTGTTGCTGTTTTTTTGCAACAGCACAGCTGGGGGTCATTTCGATTGCCGCTCTAACCACTTGGCCCTCAGCAGAAGCTGCGACCAGCTGCATAGGTGGTGTGTCATTTTTGCCCAGTCTACGGAGGATGTGCGTTGCAAAGGATTCTGGGGGGTATTCTACTGCACATTCTCAGTTCATAGCAAGGGACTCACCAGGCTATGGTCGCCACTTATGCATCACCCAAAAAAGGACTAAAATCCGCATGCAATTATTCCTATATAGAGAAACAAAATTAGAAATGATTATCATCTCTCTATATAATAAAAATGTAACAATGCAGCACCCATTGTAGGACTTGAAGAGCCTGCCTGATCTGGCTTCTATTTGTTTCGGGCAAATTTCAGGTACTGGTTTTGACTTTAAACCCCTTGCCCATGTCAGTCCTGCATGTCTCTAACAATGACCTTGCCATGTACCTCACCATACTCCAAGAAAAGCAAATTTTTACACATCACTTGGGAAGACAGGCAAACTAATGCCAGTGTACTGGAAGAAGCAAAGATCACCAATGTCAAAGCAGTGATTCAACATCCACTTCGTTGGACTGGTCATGTTGTGCGGATGCCTGATTATCGTCTTCCAAAGCAATTACTCTACTTTGAACTTAAAAACGGAAAGCGTAATGCCGGTGGCCAACAAAAGAGGTTTAAAGACTCTCAGGGCAAATCTAAAAAAGTGTAGTATAAACACCGACAACTGGGAAACACTGGCTTGTGAGTGCTTCAATTGGAAAACAGCCTTTACCAAAGGTGTCATGGGCTTTGAAGATGCTTAAACTCAGGATGAAAGGGAGAAACGGGCCAAGAGGAAGGCGTGTTTGGTAAACCCTCACCGTGATCAACTCCCACCCAGAAACCTACGTCCCCACTCTGGAAGGACAT
Organism: Podarcis siculus; assembly: GCA_034642415.1. Taxonomy (NCBI): domain Eukaryota; kingdom Metazoa; phylum Chordata; class Lepidosauria; order Squamata; family Lacertidae; genus Podarcis; species Podarcis siculus. The sequence continues at coordinate 84,063 of JAXCMG010000175.1, forward strand.
GTGGGTCTAGAATTGGCCTCCACAGTCACTTACGGACTCACTGTTAAAACCGTGTTTATGGAAGACAATCTTACTCGGCTACGAGTGATTCCCAAAGTAAAGAATACACTAAGAACAGCAAATGCAGCTCTGGCTTCTATCCTGGCATGTATCTTCTCTTTGCATCTCGAGGCCCCAAGACCCACCCCCAAAATAAATACACACGGACACTTATATTAGTTTAAATTTTTGGGCAACAATTTTGGCCACAACTTTATTGAAATACAATCACGTGAGCGGTATTGGCTTAGGCATTGACTCCCCACTATAACTGGCTCCACCTCTCAGGATGATCGTCAAATGGAGTAAACCAAACGAGGGAGAAAGGTCGATGAGGACCAACCAGCTGACCCCGGTGTTCCTGTGGTCCTGGCATGGCCCTAGCCCCTCAAGCGGACTTCGGACGAGATCCAGGACCCCCAGATTCCTTTAACGGAATACCCAGTTCCTGGAGGGGCAGGTGATGGCCGCACCTCCCCTCCCCACAATCCAACTGAGCCAATGCCTAACCGCCACCTTACAAGTTGTGGCGATTTGCTAAGGGGTAGGCAAAAACCAAACGGCTAAAGCCAATCTGCCAAATGGAAAAAATTCCTACCCAGCCCCTGTTCCAAAACAGGCGACCCAAACCAAAGCAAGGCCAAGCGACTCTACCTAAACTAGGGAGGGTGGGCGGGTGTTCAAGAGTGCAAAGCAAGTGCCCCTCCTTGCATCACACTGCTGTTTTTAAAGCCGCTGGGATCACGCCACCCACTGGCTATTGGCTAAAATCGCCTGGTGTGACCCCAGGAGAATGACCAGGAATTATTGCTCCCCCCCCCCCATTTTAACCATTTTAACCCCCCATTTTAACCAAACTGTTTCGGAAAGGAAGTGTAGTTGCTGGTCCCTTTTTTGTACAGTCTTGTCAGCGGCTTATAGGCCTTTTCAAAGTTTGCTTTAATAGTCTCTCCAACAAGAGTAACTGTTTCATTCTGGTGCTGTTGCAACATTTGGTTGTCTCTGCTGCTTACAGGTTGTTACTCGTTTTTAAATTCATGTACCACTTTGACCACTCAAGCATCTGAACCAGGAAAGTGACTTACAAAGTTTATAAATCAATCAAATAAAAGAGCCAGAGATCACTGATCTCAAACTTTTTAGAATATTCTTCCATTTCAAATATTAACCGAAAAGTAGATTCTTAGCGCTGTTATTTATTGGACAAGCTCTTTGGATTTTTATAATCTATAACTCATCCTTTCACATTGATTTGCTGCTGATTCCCCCAAAGTCATGTAGAAAAGGACGTGAAGTATTGTAATCCTCAATGCTGCTTATGAAATTTCCCATTTACATGCATGCTGTCCATACACCAAAGCCATTAAATATCATAAACGCAGAGTTAATGTCTCATTTCTAAAAGTTATGTATCTTAGTAATTACATTAAATGACTTTCAAAGACTAAATTTCGAAACTCTATTGACAAAGCAGTCAGGAATAACTTTAAATAACCTTATGCTTCATGAGCACTTGAATGACTCATCGACTTAAAGCAGAAATAGGGAGCGGGAACAGGGGATTCATCTCTGCACGCTTGTAAAGCAAACCTCACAGAAAACTATATTTCATCCATTCACCATTGCGGCAACCCAATAACCACTTACCTAAGTTCCATTCAACATACTGGGGCTCACTTCTGAAGGTCTAGGATTGCTGTTGCACTCACATTTCTCTTCCAATAATAATAATATTTTTTAATAATAACTATTTATTATTTATACCCTGCCCATCTGGCTGGGCTTCCCCAGCCACTCTGGGTGGCTCCCAACAGAAAATTAAAAACGCAATAAAATATCAAACATTAAAAACTTCCCTAAACAGGGCTGTCTTCAGTTGTCTTCTAAAAGTCATATGGTTGTTTTTGTCATCGACATCTGATGGGAGGGCGTTCCACAGGGCGGGTGCCACTACTGAGAAGGCCCTCTGCCTGGTTCCCTGTAACTTGGCTCCTCACAGTGAGGGAACCGCCAGAAGGCCCTCAGAGCTGGACCTCAGTGTCCGGGCTGAACAATGGGGGTGGAGACGCACCTTCAGGTATTCTGGGCAGAGGCAGTTTAGGACTTTAAAGGTCAGCACCAACACTTTGAATTGTGCTTGGAAACGTACTGGGAGCCAATGTAGGTCTTTCAGCACTGGTGTTATATGGTCTCAGCAGCCACTCCCAGTCACCAGTCTAGCTGCCGCAACAAAGTACATAACCCTGGTAATACAGTGGTACCACAGGTTAAGATTTTAATTCGTTCCGGAGGTCTGTTCTTAACCTGAAACTGTTCTTAACCTGAGGTACCACTTTAGCTAATGGGGCCTCCCGCTGCTGCCGTGCCACCGTGGCACAATTTCTGTTCTCATCCTGAAGCAAAGTTCTTAACCCGAGGTACTATTTCTGTGTTAGCAGAATCTGTAACCTGAAGCGTCTGTAACCCGAGGTTCCACTGTAAGTCGTTCAACGCACATTGAAATGCACAATTAAAAAGACTTCAAATGTAATATTGTTAACATTCAAAAAAATGGGCAAAATTGCTTGGATGTTAAACGTGATATAATTTTGGTTTGGAATTTCAGTTCTGAATACACATGCAAATAATGATCCATCAGAAGGACATGTGGGAGGAGCTTTGAATAAGACTCAGTACAGCCCTCTTCCCACCCAAGTTGGACACCTTCAAATAGAGGTTTGTCTCCTGTAAATCATGATACTTTCCCACTCCATTCCTTGGCCTTTGTTTCCCAACGGTACAGAACAGATGCAAATTTTGTCAGAGGGCAAATGAAAAACTTGAGCAATTTCTTTCAGTGTAACGCAACTTTTTAAATCCCTGGTCAGAAAAACCCTGAGCAAGGGAAATGACCTTCTGGAGAAGGACAAGAGAAGAATGTGCTTTGTTTTAACAGGAAGAGAAGTAATTATTTTTAATGCAGCTTAATTTAAATCTTACGATGCCAAAAAGATAGACATCCCTGCATGCTGCAGAAAACCAGGCACCACTTCTACACTTGCAACCAAGAAATTAATAAGTAAAATCTACCATGCCTTGGGCAGTGCTTTTAAAATAGGGAAGGAAAACAGAACGTGTAAGCCTTAGGGGCTTTTATTGCAAGAATCTGCAAGTCCACATGAACTCAAAAGGAAATGGCCGAGAGCCAGCAAAATCCCCCTCTTCTTCTGTCCTCCTTGCAAAGTCATTGCACCAGCCCAAGCTTACATATCAACTCAGAGGCATGGTGAAATGCTGAAGACCGATTAGGAATATAGGGCAGAATTCCTCAAGAAAATTAATAGGGTAAGAGCATAAAAGCACTTGCACATATGGACTTTACTGATATGGCACATCCCTGTTATTAATCCCAGACGTATGGCAGCCCTAGTATTACGGTAGTGGATAGGCTCTGTGGTAGGCTGCAAAGGATTCTGGGATATATTGTATGGTGCACATTCAGTTCACACAGAATAGAAACCAGACTTGTTGACCCCATCTGCTAATGTTCTAATTGAGAGAATGTCCTAGAAGACATCTATCACATTCCTGCAGTTTCAAAGGAGGTGAAATGACAATTTTTTATTTATTTATTACAGTGGTACCTCGGGTTACAGATGCTTCAGGTTACAGACGCTTCAGGTTACAGACTCCGCTAACCAGGAAATAGTACCTCGGGTTAAGAACTTTACCTCGGGATGAGAACAGAAATTGTGTGGCGGCAGCAGTGGGAGGCCCTATTAGCTAAAGTGGTACCTCAGGTTAAGAACAGTTTCAGGTTCAGAACGGACCTCCAGAATGAATTAAGTTCTTAACCTGAGGTACCACTGTATTATTATTATTATTATTATTATTATTATTATTATTATTATTTGTACCCCACTGATCTGACTGGGTTGCCCCAGACATTCGGGCAGGTTCCAACAAAACATCAAACATTGAAAACTCTGCTCTATAGGGAATTTGTTTTTCAAGAAATATCCTACATTTCCTGCTCTTCCAGGCAAGCCACTGCCCAAAATGGGGTGGGATGCCTTCACCTAGACCTATAGCTACCCTACTTATCTTCAAGTGAACATACCAGTAACTGAGTCTGGCTTAACCACATCACTTCCTTTTCTACTTCCACTTCAGGCCCTGGGAGATGTTTCCGTCAATTTTCATTGACGGAACCATGATAAACCCTGCTTGCCAGGGTCCCTGGCACACAGAATTTTTAATTATTCCATTTATACCCCATCTATTTCTCCAAGGAGCTCAAGGTGACATACAAGGCCATCCCCCACATTTTATCCCCACAACAACCCTGTGGGGTAGGTTAGGCTGAAAGGCCACAGTGACTGGCCCAAGGTCACTCAGTGAGCTTCATGGATGCGTGGGGACTTCAACCCTGGTCTCACAAGTCCTAGTCTGATTCTCTAACCACCGTAGGGTTTGGAAGTTTGGTTCTACACCTGTATAACCCACCTGAATGCTCAGACCAACTCAAGAAGGGATTTCCCTGCAGAAGCTTGTTTTACTTCCCTAACACACACCTCTCGATGTATTTAGGGCCAGAGCGGGTCCTATTTTTCCTTCAACCTGCTCTGTACTGTCCCATTAAATCTTGGTCCCAACAGATCCAAATGATCATCTTTTATGTTCTTCATTATACAACGAGGAGGACCATTTCAGATTCATGCATTGGCATACATAAAGGAAAATTATGTCCTAAATATAATGCAGCCATTTTAATCCACCTGAAGGACTAAAAGGACCTCATGTACTGATGTTTTATTGGAATGATGTATCATGTTCCGACTGCTCTGCAGCAACTGTGCTATTGATCCAATCATATTTAATAATGCATCATGGCCTCAAAAATTATTATAGGTTATGAGCAAACGAAAGCGAGGAGGCACAAATATAATGCACTTTAGACAGGTGTATTATACCAAAGCACTGAGCTGTATTTCCCACTGACTTCTGTAAATGCACAGCATGCCGTCTCAATAAAGAGGAGATGCTAAATTAGTCTAATTACAGGGTTTCCTCTTTGGCGTTTTTCTGGCTATAATGACAGTCCCCACTGCCACCCCCATCCCTAATATCCTGCAGTGAAGTTATATCACTAAATTAAATATTATTATGGTTATTAGCTATCAAAATGCCTGTCATCATGATTGGGGGGGGGGAGTAAGGTAGCTTTGTCAATTGCAAGGACCCTTGGAGGTGAAATACAACATTAATACAAGGTGTGCGCATGGATCTGCACCCTCTGGGATCAACAACATGAAAACGGAAAGCTCCTTTAAGGTAAAAAAGGTAAAGAACCACTGGATGGTTAAGTCCAGTCAAAGGAGACTGGGGTGCGGCGCTCATCTCGCTTTCAGGCTGAGGGAGCTGGTGTTTGTCCACAGACAGCTTTCCGGGTCATGTGGCCAGCAGGACTAAACTGCTTCTGGCACAACAGGACACCATGACGGAAGCCAGAGTACACGGAAATGCCATTTACCTCCCCACTGCAGTGATACCTATTTATCTACTTGCACTGGTGTGCTTTTGAACTGCTAGGTTGGCAGGAGCTGGGACAGAGCAATGGGAGCTCACCCCGTCATGCATGCAGATTCAAACTGCTGACCTTCTGATCGGCAAGCACCAAGAGGTTCAGTGGTTCAGACCACAGCGCCAGCCGCGTTCTTACGTCACAGTGTTCTGTTGACGCCTTCTAAATCCGGCCCATGGACGATCCGGGAATCAGAGTGTTCTTACATGAATAGAATGTGTCCTTTTATTTAAAATGCATCTCTGGGTTATTTGTGGGGCATAGCAATTTGTTCATTTCCCTCCAAATATATATATATATAGTCAGGCCCCCCACAAGGTCTGAGGGACAGTGGACTGGCCCCCTGCTGAAAAAGTATGCTGACCCCTGTAAACTGATGGGCAGCAAATCTCTGGCATTTCAGACAAGAGTCTTTCCTAACCCTACCTAGAGAGTTTTAACCAGGGACCGTTTGCAAGCAACTTATGACAGTGGGGCCTGGGCCAAGCACAGTCAGTGGGTCAAAGTCAGGTTTTGCATATGCTACTGCTGCCGGGGTTGGGTGTGTGCTGCACCACACGTGCCAGGGGTGGGGACACAGAGGGAATGTGCTGCAGCCACATCAGCCCAGCCAAATCAGTCTGATCTGACACATCTACGCCACCCTGGCATGGCTTTGTGAGGCTGGGGTCAGACTGCCCAATCCCAGCCTCGCAAAGTGGTGTGGTGCGGACACTCATGCCTCGGAACCCAGCAGAGGAAAGGGGCAGAGATGCTGCCACCGTCTTTCCTCCTCTCAGCCACTTCCGCCCCTGGGACAAGTCTGACCCAGGAGTGGAACTGCTGCCGGCTGGCGGCATTGAGCCGTCAGGGGTGGAAGCTGCCTCCACAACTCCATTGCATGCCAGAGCATAGTGGAAGAGAGTTGCAGTGATGCTGCCACACCCTCTCTGCTGCTTCCACCCCCGTGTCACACCCTCTTCCTCCCTCCTTGGGGGTGCCAGCGGGCATTCCTTTGCCGGGCGCATGGAGAAGGAGACTCTGCCACCCCAGCCCCTAAGGTTCAGCCTGGGTGCAGCTTCTCTCACCATGGCTCTGGCCTCGATGAGGGATCTTGCCATGGGGGTTCCTAGTTGCTCTCTTAAAAAATGCGCCTAGGGCCACGGACCCACCGCCCACATGCTACGCCACTGCCTCCAAGTGGATTCCTTTACTGTTCTTCACACCAGTCCATGTCAACCAGTCACACATAAGGGAGAAAGGCATGAGGTGAGTTTTGTTGGGAATTCCATTCCACCCTTTGCTGCAGATATGTGGATTGTTGCATCCCACATGTCTGTTTACATTCCAGTACAGATTGCTGGCATGAGCGGAACTTCCGCTCTGTATTGCTTTTGTTTTTACTGTCTCTCCGAGAAGACGGCCATGTTTTCTTTGTCCTGATTTATATACAATAAATGCGTAGCTTAGTATTGTGTCCACGCCTCAAGCCTCATCTGTTGTGCAGTTTACACTGCTGAGTAAGGTGTGCTCATGCCTGCTCTGTAGCTTGAGTCACAGACACACGTCGGAGGAGCAGAGGTTGATGGATCTCTGCAGTGGCAAGGCTGAGACTGGGTCGAGCCAGCTGCCTTTTCGTCCCCCGATTCCAACAGGTTTGGGACACCGTTTGGAAGGAGGTGAACCACAATTTCCTGCACAAGCTTAAGAATGACTAAAGATACACGGAACACATTAAGGCTAGACGCATAAAAGGGTGATCACAAGATCTGAACGTGACGAAGATGGTCATGTTATTCTCTTCGGATCTGGGTTGGTGAAAACAGTGGCGCAGCATATGCCCACGCTGCCCAGGGCGGGCGCGCTCCCAAGGGAGACATGGTGTGGAGGGTGCCCTCCCAGGCATGGGACAGCCATTCAGGTACCTAGAGCGGCGCACACACCCTGCAGCTGGGGGTGAAGTGAGCCACTCACGGGAGCAGAGTGAGCCGCCCATGGCGGACATTTGGCCATAGTGGTCATTTTACAGATTTGAAAATAAGGGACCAGCAGCCTCGAAAATAAGGGATCAGCACCCAAAATAAGGGATTTTCAGAGCACAGCTATGCTGAGCCCCTCCCAGCCAGAGGCAGAAAGCCCAGCCAGCAGCCAAACGAAGCCTCAAGCGGTGGTTCCCACAGCGCAGCAACCCGGCAAAGAGGATGCAGCAAGGAAACCACCGTCACCTCTCCGCTTGGAAGCGCTGAACAAAGGCGAGTCCCCAGGCAACACGGCCGATTTGATCAGCACAAGGCATGCAAACTCTACACACACCCGTCATTCATAGACTCCTTGTTGGGTGAGCAACGCAGCCAAGCAACACAGTTGGAGCCTCCCTCTTCTCTGGCCAGCAGGGAGGGAGGGAGAGGAGCTGCTTCCTTTGAAACCCAGGAAATTTAAGGGACATCATCAATCCGGGACAGCAGCGGGACACAGCACTGGGATAAGGGACTTTCCCGCCAAATAAGGGACGGTTGACAGCTATGCATTTGGCATGCCACCCACCCGTGACTCCCAATCCTCCCCAAGCTGTCAAAATGAAGGGGGAAGGGGGGAATCATTGGCAAAGCAGCGCAGCTCCCCCCTTACCCCAACAGCGTGGGGTAGGCTTGGGAGTCACAGGTGGATGGCGTGCCAAATGTCACCCCCCTCAGTGAGGGCACCCGGGGCTATCTGCCCCCACTGCCCCCCCTTCCTACGCCCCTGGGTGAAACCCCTTTGGCAACACAGCCACAACTATGCCCAAGCTACAAATACCAAAAGCACCTCGTCTGACTAAGATGAGTGAGCTACTGCCATTCTTCTTTAGATTCAGCATAAGCTAGCTCATCCACATTCAGCCCCACATCCATGTCTGACACGAAGACATGATGCACTTATAATGGTTTTATTCCACTTTAAGTGCCATTACTCCCCTCACCCCTTCTGGCTTAAGAATAATCCTGTGAATTGTACTTCATTGGGGTTCCGAGAACACCGTGTCCCCCCCCCCCAACTATAAATTTCTGTCAGAAAAGTGAGCTAATTTTAAATAAGTGAACCAATTTAAAACTGTACCATGGATATGCCCTAAGTAACCAAAAGCATTTCAGGATTAATTTCATTTTTTAAAAAGGAAAAAGACAGAGCCTAAGCTAGGAATCGGCACCAGAGAAACTCTTTCTAGGCATGCAGTCCCTCACACGATTAGAATATGATATGATTCATATACATATTCAGACACCTATTTGTTCCATTACCTAACATTATGTATGTAGAGTGGTCCCTCGCAAGACGAATGCCTCGCAAGACGAAAACCTCGCAAGACGAAAGAGTTTTCCGTTTTTTGAGTCGCTTCGCAAGACGAATTTCCCTATGGGCTTGCTGCGCAAGACGAAAACGTCTTGCGAGTTCTTGCAAGTTTGTTTCCTTTTTCTTAAAACTGCTAAGTACCGTTAATAGCGAGTTTATTTCCTTTTTCTTAAAGTCGCTAAGTACCATTAATAGCCGTTAATAGCCGTGCTTCACAAGACGAAAAATCCGCAAGACAAAGAAACTCGCAGAACGAATTAATTTCGTCTTGCGAGGCACCACTGTATGTATGTATGTGTGTATGTATGTATGTATGTATGTATGTATGTATAAACAAATAGTAGTAGTAGTAGTAATGTGTGAACCCTTAGTGAGCCTGACACTAAGATATGGATTTCTTACAAGAGAATATATATATTATTTGGGGGCCCAATCACTGTTATTTCTTGCTCTCTGTAGTAATGTCTTTAGGCTCAGCAAAAAAAACAAAACCTCTTGTTTAAAAAAGTTTGCTTGATTGGATTTACAGGCCTGAATTTCCCATTTCTGCATTTTCACATACCTCATTACATTTCTCCAAAAAATATTTCCTTCACAGAGAATTAACTCACTTATTGTACTTTCCCCCCCTCTTTTGGAAAGCGCTGTTTATTATTTAAGCAACTAGCCTGATGGTAAAAGTTGGAATTATCTTTTATTTATAGTTTTTGCTTTCCATCTCAAAAGTATTTCAGCATTTTTATTAATGCTTTCGTTAATGTGGGTCTTATTTTCTTGCCAGGAACACACACTGTAAATCAGATTTATGCTTTATGAAAGCATTCTTAACCTGCTGAAATACATTCAGGAAATGAAAACTAAATTGCCATGTACAAGACTAATTTGTTTTAAAAATGGAAATGATGTGTTTTCCCTGAGAGAAAGTAGACCTTAGAAGAAACTTTGGCCTTACTATGAAGTTTCTATTTTTCCCTGAAGGGTATGTCGATTTGTCCCAATTTCTCCACAGGCAGGGTTATGTCAATTGTCTGACTTTTATCCTGCTATGAAGGTTGTCCCACCAGCTTCAGCAAGAACAATAATGTCTTTCTTGAAAAATACAGTCCGAGTTATAATTGTTAACAAAGAGGAAGGGGTCATCCCCAGGACTCAAATTCTTCGAAAATAATGATTTCCAGAGCTTGCAATCACCCTACCCCTATCCTTACCCTGTTCTTGAAGTATGAGGTCACATGAAACAGAAATAGCCCTTTATGGAGACCACATCCTCTCCATCCACTGATGAAATATCATAGCTCAGCACAGACACATATTTTGTATTTAGAAGGCTGCATGGGACGCGGGTGGTGCTGTGGGTTAAACCACAGAGCCTAGGACTTGCCGATCAGAAGGTCGGCGGTTTGAATCCCCGGGACGGGGTGAGCTCCCGTTCCTCGGTCCCAGCTCCTGCCCACCTAGCAGTTCAAAAGCACGTCAAAGTGCAAGTAGATAAATAGGTACCACTCTGGCAGGAAGTAAACGGCGTTTCCGTGCGCTGCTCTGGTTCGCCAGAGGCGGCTTAGTCATGCTGGCCACATGATCTGGAAGCTGTACGCCAGCTCTCTCAGCCAATAAAGCGAGATGAGCGCCGCAACTCTAGAGTCAGTCACAACTGGACCTAATGGTCAGGGGTCCCTTTACCTTTACCTATGTTTAATCACAAGTATCTCCTGGTAGGTTGGTGGGAAAACTGTTTGAAACTATGATTGCCACTGCCAGTCAGAGCGGAAAAACACAGCAGCTTCCTGTGTTAAATCTAGTGCTGGGGGGCAACCTTCACAATAAGCACTATAGACCCAACACAAGCCCCATGCTTGTAATTAAGCCCCATTGATTCCTATGGCAATTAAGTTGCTCATTAGCAGCTTTTCACATTCATTTCAATGGGACCTAACAGTCTGGAACCAACCTAATACTCCTTTCTCCTTCAGTGGAAGGCAGTGCCCTGAGGCAGGATATTAAGCTTTTAAAGGCAAATCTGAGTTGGAAGACTCTTGAGTTGCTTTCTCTATTACACGGCAAAAGAAGAATTTACTCAGCTGTGCATTTATCACTGGTAAAACAGGAAATATATAATCAGCAAGATGACTGGGCTGATAAATGTATTTATCTTCTTAATGAGCTTTGTTGAAATGGTTAGGGTGATTAATGAGAGTGAGCATGCCATCAGTAACCTTGAAAACCCAAAAGTCAATATTTTTGGGGGAAATCCTTTGCACAGTGATCCATGATGCTGAAAGCTGCAGAAACCTCACAGGGATACCTGCTAGCTGATGAGCAGACATGTTCGACATGGTGTTATTTAAACAGGATTAGGCATTATGGGAGAAGTAATGGAGGTTTGTTTTAACGGACCTTTAACTCAAGAATGCAAGTCTCCTAATGCCTCCAAAAGGATTTGACTATCTGATTAGTTAGTTAATCAAACCTGCTGAAAGCTGTGAATTGCCACACCTTTGGAAATATCCACTGGAAGCAGAATTCAGTTTCATTCCCATTGGGATGTGTTTGCCTATAGGAATGTAATTATTCAAACTAGCGGCTTACCGGTTCTCTACTTTTAGCAGCCCATATTCCACCCTAGAATCCATGAAGGTTGCAAGGGGTTCTGGATCGTACATTGGGATACTCAATTTATGCTGTGGGTCATATAAATAGCACAGCTCCTGTCAAATCCCTTAAGCCCTGGCCCTTGTTTGATTGATGTTATTATAGGAAACCCCACCCCAAAAGTCCCAATCACAGTGACAGCACCGGAAGTTCTGTGTCCAGATCCCCTGGCCTACTGACAGTGTGCCAAGACGAAGTTCCAAGTCCAGAGGCCAATCCACACAAGGAAAGTCCAAAGACCACTCCAGGGTCAGTCCAAGTAAGCCAAGATAGAAGTTCAGCAGTCAGGATACAGTCCAGAGTCAGTCTCGAGGTAGAAACCCGTGAAGGTCCAAGGAAAACCCCAGGCGAGGTCCCTCAACAAGGCAGTTGAACACCTCAACTCTGCTGCTTTCTTATACTGTACCTGCTGATTGCAGCATCTGGGCTTGATGAGGCAAGTGACCCTCACCTGCTCTCAGCTTGCCCCAGCTGAGGAATCACAGGCCTTCTTCTCCACCTGGCCAGCTAGTGAACTAGCCTGCAGGCCCTGGCCTGCCTCTGCTTCCTGGAGTGCCGCACCCACTGTTCTCTACATCTTAGGACCTGCTGTGTTCATGAGGACAGGGGCCTCTCTGGTGAGAGGTCCTGCTGCTCAGCTTCCCCCCCTCTCTCTTTTCTTTTGGAAATGATTTTTATTTGATTTTACAAATATAAAATTCCAGTGCTACCTCTGGATACAAATGTTTCTGGTTGCACACGCGTCGGGTTACGAGCTGCACTAACCCAGAAGTATTTGCTCCCAGATGCTAACTTTGCTCCGGGATGTGAGCGTAAATCGCGCACCAGAGGTGCGCACACAGTGGGAGGCGGGCTTTAGCTAATGGCACCTCATGTTAAGAACAGTTTCAGGATAAGAACGGACCTCCAGAACGAATTAAGTTCATAACCAGAGATACCACTGTCTAACAATCCAAATGCATTTCCATATATAGAGATTACTCTGAATCTCAAGACTTCTCCCCCATCCCCTCCATGGGTCCTATTTTCAACTGCATATTATTTCATAATCCATATTTTGTATCTGTCCATATTGTCCACAGTAATTGTTACAATACAAGTGTTATTAAATTCCTGCTTACAGTGGCCTCCTAAATATATTATAGTTTTTTCTCATTCTTTCTTAAAATTTTTGTCTTCTTGGTTCCTGCTGCTTGGCTACCTGTGCGCTGGCCCCTGGCTACTCACCATCTTCTGTCACCCCATGAGTACTATCTACACCAACGACAAGAGGATGACAGAAAGTGAGGAGGAATTAAAGAACCTTTTAATGAGGGTGAAAGAGGAGAGCGCAAAATATGATTTGAAACTCAACATCAAAAAAATGAAGATCATGGCCACTGGTCCCATCATCTCCTGGCAAATAGAAGGGGAAGAATTTCTTAACCAGAGGTACTATTTCTGGGTCAGCAGAGTCCGTAACCTGAAGCGTCTGTAACCCAAGGTACCACTGTAGTTGTTGTGCTTTTTAAAAACCTTGTAAAAATGCTGTAACTGCAAAAATTGAAGTATTTCTCCTCAAACTTACCCTCTAAGGAAAACACCTGGGTGTGGAAAGATGTGCTCATTTGTCACAGATAGGTCTAGCTTCCAATCAGAGGAAATAATTATACCAGCATTCTTCAATCGCACGGCTTTGAGGGAAGGAATGCATCACCCTGTTCTTGACTATTCTGCGTTCTTTCTTAGTACTGCTAGTAGTTCTTGCTTGGAAACTGCTGGACCTCCGCATCCTTCAGCCTCTGTGCCACATGCCCACACATTCACTCTTGTCAAACCAGCTTTGCACTTTGCTTCTGCAATTTTTGGTGCCAATTAAACAGTACATTGGCCCAACGCTGTATTTTTATTTTACAAGTGTGAGAGTCACATCATTTACTCCACCCACTTTTGCCTGGCCCCACCATAGCTGTCAACTGTCCCTTATTTGGCGGGAAAGTCCCTTATCCTAGCGCTGTGTCCCGCTGCTGTCCCTTATTGATGATGTCCCCTAAATTTCCTGGGTTTCAAAGGAAGCAGCTCCTCTCCCTACCTCCCTGCCAGCCAGGGGGGAGGGAGGCTCCAACTGTGTTGCTTGGCTGCATTGCTCATCCAATAAGGAGTCTAAGAACGATGGGGGGGTGGAGCTTGCATGCCTTGTGTCGATCAAATCGGCCACATTGCCTGGGGACTCGCCTTTGCTCAGCACTTCCCAGCAGAGAGGTAACGGTGGTTTTCCTTGCTGGATCCTCTTTGCTAGGTTGCTGCGCTGTGGGAACCACCGCTTGAGGCTTTTTTTGGCTGCTGGCTGGGCTTTCTGCCTTTGGCTTGGAGGGGCTCAGAAGTTGAACATACCTGTGCCCAAAAAATCTCTTATTTTGGTTGCTGATCCCTTATTTTCGAGGCTGCTGGTCCCTTATTTTCAAATCTGTAAGTTGACAGCTATGGGCCCCACCCACAACTGGAATGCAGTCTTAAAAATCTGTCCATGTGCGAATGTGGTCCTCAGGTTGTGAAAGGTTCTCAGATCCTGCCCTATAACATTTCCAAGAAACGGATTGGGGAAAGAGGGCACAGGGAACTGCAGAGGAGGCTGGGAGGCAGGAAAGCTTCATTCCATGAATGTGAACCCTGTTCTGTTCACAAAAAAGTTAGAATCCAAATGACTATTTTCCAGCTAAGTGGAGGCCAATGTTGCTCTGCAAAGTTCAGACTGGCTTGATTTAACACATGCTGCCAGAATGTTAATTAAATGTTGAAATTACCATGCTCTTTCTCCTTTTTTTGTGGAATTGGCATAATTATGAAACATATAGAGCAGTTTAAACAGATTTTTGTGGATCCTTCTATGTTTGCTTATTGAGACATTTATCCATAGTTACAAATAAGGATTTCCTACCCCCTCTGCTTAAGCAATCAAGACTTCTGAATACTCATTGCTTTTGCATCCTTATAATCACATCCAAGTCAAAGACTTTTCAACAATGTCAACACATTGTGGCGTATCCAAGCTTACATCTCAGGAAAGAATTGTGTGGCCAGTATTTGAATTGGCAAAATGATGTGTCTTTGGCTTTAGATGACTTGTGTATATATAATGCTCAGCACTAATTAATCTTTTGGCGTTGGGTGCCTATTAACACTGGCGTGAAATCCAAGCGGGAAAAGCATAGTCTACAATGTTAGTTGCTTCGTTGCCTAAGAGACTGGCAGGAGAAATGAGAGACTATGCGATAGATACAAAGTTAGTAAATTATGCTGGAGGATTTTGTGAAGGAAGTTCTTAAATACCTTTGCTTACATCTTTCATCAAAGCTTAGATTTAAGGCTAGCAATTGCTAATTAGAGCTGGCTCAGGGGAAAGCTTTTAAAAAATATATGCTTCTCATTATGCCAAGATTTCACAGTTCATTCCAACTATAATCTCCACTCATTTGATTTTGCAGGAAAAACTAGTGATACAGGCAGGAATTGCAGGAGGCCTGAGGTATGTTGCCTTTAGACTTCAGGGGAGAACTGTATTTTGTCAAAATGTCCATGTAACTCAGAACTGACGACAGTGCCGGATTACCAAATAGGCCGATTAAGCACCGGCCTTTTAGGGCCCCTGCAACAATGGATCTAAATAATATTGATTTGTTTTGTGTAATAAAATTGGTTTATTAAAATTGTTGTCTGGTAAAATAATACATGTATTAGGAGATAATTTGTGAGGGCCCCCCTGAGATTTTGACTGCCTAGGGGTCTCCACAGGGTTTAATCTGGCACTGACGGAGGGTCTGTGCAGATGAGGCTGGTGTGAAGTGAGCTATAATCAGGAAGAACATGTCTTCTTCTTGCTCAGATTTGAGTAAAAACCAACATCGAAGATTTTATAGGGGCTCAGAATGCGCCTGCACTACATTTCCCTCTATTGGCCCAAACTCACTGATGGTAGCTAGGCTGAACCTGCCAGTCTTCTTTCAGGTGACCAGGTCAAGACTTACTGTGGCCTCTATTAAAGGTAAAGGGACCCCTGACCATTAGGTCCAGTCGTGGACGACTCTGGGGTTGCGGCGCTCATCTCGCTTTATTGGCCGAGGGAGCCGGTGTACAGCTTCCGGGTCATGTGGCCAGCATGACTAAGCCACTTCTGGCAAACCAGAGCAGCGTACGGAAACGCCGTTTACCTTCCCGCTGGAGCGGTACCTATTTATCTACTTGTACTTTGACGCGCTATCGAACTGCTAGGTTGGCAGGAGCAGGAACCAAGCAACGGGAGCTCACCCCGTCGCGGGGATTCGAACCGCCGACCTTCTGATCAGCAAGTCTTAGGCTCTGTGGTTTAACCCACAGCGCCACCCGCTGTGGATTAAACCACAGGGATGGGGTACCATCAGGGATGGGGTACCTGTAACCCTTCAGTGGTCCCTGAACTACAGTTCCTATCATCTCTGACCACCGGTCATGCTTCCTGGGGCTAATGGTAGCTTAAGTCCAATAACATCTGTAGGCCACAAGTTCCCCTACCCCGGCCATATATAGTTTTGGGGGGCAGCAAGATCATGTGTCTGGCATGCTTAAGCTCCCCCTAGTTGAAGAAGCTCTTGCTTCTCGTCGATAACCCACTAATATTATCTATCGTTGCCACCATATTGCTGCTGTGTCAGCCACCTCCTTCCTTTGCCTAAATGCTGTGGTGTAAGATCAAGGTCTATTTAGTTCATCATCCTATTCCAGAAGTAGCCAGGAAGATGCTCTGAGGAAGCTCAAATGCAGGGCATCAATGGTGACCACCATCCCTTCTTCTCTGACTCCAGCTTCTTTATCCCAGAGATCCTGCCAACTCCGTAGAAGAACACTCAATTCAGCTCTCATGGTTAGCTGCCATTGGCAAATCTAAAATCTCTTACGTCATTAATTATCTTAACACCTAGAATATATGTGTTTAACAGTGATGAGCAGTGACACGTAGACTTTGCCTTTGGTCCCACTTCAACAAGTTCCAGTTAGTGAGATTCCCCCACCCCATGCATGCACACATAAACACAGAGAGTTGGGATTTATTTATTTAGCCCAAATATGATTCCATTTGGACGTGGGTGGTGCTGTGGGTTAAACCACAGAGCCTAGGGCTTGCCAATCAGAAGGTTGGCAGTTCAAATCTCTGCAACAGGGTGAGCTCCCATTGCTCGGTCCCTGCTCCTGCCAACCTAGCAGTTTGAAAGCACGTCAAAGTGCAAGTAGATAAATAGGTACCGCTCCGGCGGGGAGGTAAATGGCATTTCCATGTGCTGCTCTGGTTCACCAGAAGCAGCTTAGTCATGCTGGCCACATGACCTTGTATGCCAGCTCCCTTGGCCAATAAAGCAAGATGAGCGCCACAACCCCAGAATCGGTCACGACTGGACCTAATGGTCAGGGGTACCTTTACCTTTACCTTTATGCTTCCATTTGTATTTGTTTACATTAAATCTCACCGGCCATTTTGTTACCTGTTCGACCAGTTTGGTGCAATCCTTTTGGAGCTCTTCACAACCTGCTCCAAATTTTATCATCCTAAATAAATTCAAGACAGTAGATGCTTTGGCCATGAGAACCGTCGCAGTTTCTTTGTACGTCAAGCACTAGTGAAATCCAAGAGAAAAAAGCACTCAGTGTGCACAACACAACTTCCTTTGGCATGTACAAGTGTCCCCTTGAGACTTGCTGGGTTTGGATCAGTGGACAATATTGGCAGCTTTCCAGTTTGTGACAAATGTAGGCTTCTTAGAGAGAGAAGTGAACCAGTGGATGGAACATTTAATTAACCCCAGATTTTCCACTGGCAGAAGAGTCAAAATTACCTGCCAAAATGATTAGTACTTTGCAAACCATGCACTGCAGGAACAGAGCAGGTATTTGACTGGACGTGACCTTTCCAATAAATGATAGCTGTTATTGTAGAGAGAGGGGAGTACTTCAACAGGTTCGTTTCTTCAAGCATTCCAGCTCAGAACGTTGCTTGCTTAAAAGTCTCTTAATCCAGGGTTGACAATATAGAACAGTGGTTCTGAAATATACTCAGAGTCGAGAGTGGGTTTCATGCTCTTTATTCAGCTCATAGTGGTGAGGAGGAAATGAAAGTTTCCCCAAAGTATCTGCTTTATATACATTATTTACACAATGGGCTGCACATGATTGGCTAATTCCGGAATTCTCCTGTAGGCCAATCAGGTTGTGGATTCACTTCCATCTGGAGCTGGATTGGGTGGCTCCTGCAGACCAATCATACTGCTGCATTGTTCTAGGACCAATCAGACTGCTGCATTCTGAATCCTATTGTTGTAGGACCAATCAGACTGCTGCATTTTGGATCCTATTCAACTCAGCACATAACAGGTTCCCAATTATTTTCCCTGCTGACCAGTTGGGAGCTGCTGAGGGCCTTGGTGGATCACGTATCACTCTCACACCCTACTTAGGAGTTTCTCGCAGCCGTGTTGGAGACGGAATATTGTTTATTTGCTGAAATGTCATCACCATAGCTAAAATTATTCCCAAAGAAAACTGAGTAAAGAACAGTTCAACAATCTCGTGCACAGAATCAGTTTCAGTTACATTTGGACAGGACAAAATATACAAGTTCCAGTGGAGGAGGAGGAGCTGTATGAGGAATGAAGCTCAACTGCACAATAATCTATGCTTAGAGTCATACCCAGCGTAGCTCCACTTCCAAGACCTCAGAATTCCCTGGTAGTAATAATGGTTGGAGGGTGAAAGAGGAGAGCGCAGAATATGGTCTGAAGCTCAACATCAAAAAAACCAAGATCATGGTCACTGGTCCCATCACCTCCTGGCAAATAGAAGGGGAAGAAATGGAGGCAGTGAGAGATTTTACTTTTTTGGGCTCCATGATCACTGCAGATGGTGACAGCAGCCACAAAATTAAAAGACGCCTGCTTCTTGGGATAAAAGCAATGACAAACCTAGACAGCATCTTAAAAAGCAGAGACATCACCTTGCCAACAAAGGTCCATATAGTTAAAGCTATGGTTTTCCCAGTAGTGATGTATGGAAGTGAAAGCTGGACCAAAAAGAAGGCTGATCTCCGAAGAATTGATGCTTTTGAATTATGGTGCTGGAGGAGACACTTGAGAGTCCCATGGACTGCAAGAAGATCAAACCTATCCATCCTTAAGGAAATCAGCCCTGGGTGCTCACTGGAAGGGCAGATCATGAAGCTGAGGCTCCAATAATTTGGCCACCTCATGAGAAGAGAAGACTCCCTGGAAAAGACCCTGATGTTGGGAAAGTTGGAGGGCACAAGGAGAAGGGGATGACAGAGGACAAGATGGTTGGATAGTGTTCTCGAAGCTACCAGCATGAGTTTCACCAAACTGCGGGAGGCAGTGGAAGACAGGAGTGCCTGGCATGCTCTGGTCCATGGGGTCACGAAGAGTCGGACACGACTAAACGACTAAACAACAACAACAAGATTCTGATAAACTGGACAGGGCAAATGTTGCATCCTTGGAATGTTCTGAGAAAGCTGTGGGAAGAATTGACCTTAACATGTTCAAAGATGCCAACCTTCATGATGCAGTCATTGCCAACTTCGATTGTGAACAGATCTGATCTCCATTTGGAGCATGTTCAGAAGAATCAAGGGTGGGTGTGCCAAAGAAGTTCACAGTCACTCTTGTCAAACACAAACCACATCAATCATTTGACTGGAATTGTTACAAATAGGATGAACACTCCAAGATTAAAGCCAGATTCTTTAATCTCCACACCTGGAAGGAATTTAGTTCCAGTTTGTATTTCTTTGAAACAGTAACGGCGATATTTAGAATTGACTTTTGATACAGAAGGTTCTGTTTATGACCAACCTGAATTGGGAGGCAGATTGCTTCAGACTTTTGTATCATTTACTATTGAAAGACAACTGATTTTGTTTCTCTGTTATATAGATTTCCCCCATAAACATTGTAAAATGTGAAATTCTCTTCTGCCTTCAGTGGCTGGGATCCAAAATACTACAACATGCACTGGGAGATTTCTACCCTTTTCCTATAGCATCATCATCATCATCATTTTTTATTTGTATGCTGTCTTTCCATAGTTAAAACAATGCTCAAGGCGGCTTACACCATGACAAGATTTACATAGTTACAACATAACAAATGTCATAAACAATAAATAAAGCACATCAAAAGTTATACAACCAAATGGGAAACAATTTCCACATAAATCATAAAATCTAAAACTAAAAAATACAGCATTAATATCAATAACAATTTAAAATGGCACAGATAAAAAATGAAAACAATTTTTAAAAGGATCCATCTCTGTCCAGCAGCAGTCCTTTATGGAGCCCTCCCGGCACCCTTGGTCTGTATAAAATGTCAGGGAACCCCCTGGAGTAGCATGATCTGATGTTGTGTAAGGGGATACACATAGCAAGTGACGCCGGATGAAAGCAGTGTTTGCTTGTTGACTGAACATAAACTAGCAGACCAGCATGGAAAATGGAAGTTTGGCGCTGGAGGAGTCCTGCTGCCAAGTCAAGGAAGCCTACTTTGTGTCCATCATCAGGCAATAGCACTTCCATCTGCCTTGTTCTGCCCAGTCTTTCCCAGACTATGACTTTGAGAACAGCAGCAGCCCCAAAAATGGAAGCAAGAAGAATTACCAACGATTGAAGAATGGAGGATGAAGTTAATGGACTATGCAGAACTAGATAAACTAACAGGAAGGATTCAAAACTGGCAGGACCAGAAATTCATGGAAGACTGGAGTAAATTTACAGACTATTTGAAAAGTATTTGTGAAGATCAGACGATGTTTGTAGGTTTGCAAGAAGTTTTGTGAGGAGTATTATTGGAAGTATTGCAAAAATGGAGAAGGGGAAGGATGATTTGTTAAGAGATGTAAAGGCACTATAAAGTTAAGAAATGCATAAGATGTGGTTAAAACGGTGGATCATCAGAGGT
Organism: Podarcis siculus; assembly: GCA_034642415.1. NCBI lineage: Eukaryota > Metazoa > Chordata > Lepidosauria > Squamata > Lacertidae > Podarcis > Podarcis siculus. The sequence continues at coordinate 104,595 of JAXCMG010000175.1, forward strand.
GCTGATGGAAGTCTGAAAAGATTGTATAAGTGATAAGTTTTGTGGTACATTTTATAATTCATATGTTAAAATCAATAAAAAATATTTTTTTAAAAAAGAGAGAACAGCAACAGCAGCAGCTGGGAAGGGGAGTCCAGGAATATTTCTTTTAAAAAATACTTTAGTAAGTTGTGTGTCTTTGTTTCTCAATTTGATCTTTTTACATGGTTGTGTGTGTTTTGTGGTATTTTATGCATTGTGATTTGCTGTTATTTGTAGACTGGCAATTCTTTATTGTGGTTGATAAGTGTGAACTGCTTAATTATTATTTGTTGATGTTCAGTTTTACTGTTTACTATTAGATACTGATGTATTGTTGAATGTTGCTTTGTTTGATATAAGTTGTCTATTTTAGTTATTGTGACTTTTATATTGGATCAGATTGTTACTATTAATGTTTGTAAAAAGTGGAACAATTGCGTGCACATAATTGCTTGCTTTTCAGATCTGTCATAGCAGCTACAGTTAGTTGATTCTATGCTCAAAGTTCTTGCTTCCTAAGAGGGCATCTTAGCATTTCCGGTCCACATCTGTGACCTTACGCAGCTGATATTGTTTTCATCTCCAGAAATGAAGCCACTCAGAGTAGGTTTTGACTTGTTGTTGTTGTTTAGTCGTTTAGTCATGTCCGACTCTTCGTGACCCCATGGACCAGAGCACGCCAGGCACTCCTGTCTTCCACTGCCTCCCGCAGTTTGGTCAGACTCATGTTTGTAGCTTCGAGAACACTGTCCAACCATCTCATCCTCTGTCGTCCCCTTCTCCTTGTGCCTTCCATCTTTCCCAACATCAGGGTCTTTTCCAGGGAGTCTTCTCTTCTCATGAGGTGGCCAAAGTATTGGAGCCTCAGCTTCAGGATCTGTCCTTCCAGTGAGCACTCAGGGCTGATTTCCTTAAGAATGGATATGTTTGATCTTCTTGCAGTCCATGGGACTCTCAAGAGTCTCCTCCAGCACCATAATTCAAAAGCATCAATTCTTCGGCAATCAGCCTTCTTTATGGTCCAGCTCTCACTTCCATACAACACCACTGGGAAAACCAATGGCTTTAACTATACGGACCTTTGTTGGCAAGGTGATGTCTCTGCTTTTTAAGATGCTGTCTAGTTTGCCATCGCCTTTCTCCCAAGGAGCAGGCGTCTTTTAATTCCGTGACTGCTGTCACTAGGTTTTGACTAGCTGACCACAACTGCCGCAGGGTCATGTTTAGGGAGAGATGCAGCCCACTAACTTATAGGGCGAAAAGTAAGCCAACAAGCACATTGAATTTGGCCTGGAAGCAAGCAAGCAGTCAGTCAGTGTAGTTGTTGGGAAATCAGCCAAATATGCTCCTGCTTCCTATCTTTCAGGAGGTAAACGGCAGCATTTTGCACCAACTGTAACTTTCAAGTCTTCTTTAGAGACAGGCCTATGTAGAATGCATACATTGCAAAGTATTTTGTGGGAGGCCAGCAATATAAGAACTGAATATTATGTGGCACATTATATATATGGCATTAAGTGTCACACTAATTCTTTCCACTGAATGTTAGGACAGGAAATTAGTACAGGAAATAAAAAATGGACGCTTTTATGCATATGTTATAAAAATTTATGCATCCACCTTTGCTCACATGGTTCCAGAGGGGGAATTTTTCACAGCAGGACTCAGTTGCTTAATTAGCACAGAATAATTAGAACTCACAGCAGGGAGAAATTCCAAAGTTCAACATTAGATGCACAAGATAAACCCTTGGCTGTATTCTGGAGCACAGTGCAGTTCAAAACAGAAATCTGTTGCAGATAGCTTGTCTAGCACATGTAGCGTATTCCAAACAGCCTTTTAAAAGAAGCAAAATCCCATGGAAAATGCATGTTCAGTAATTACATACCAGTCAATCCGTTAATAAGTTTGTCAGTTCTCTGGTGCGCCTAGGGCTTCCTAAGACATTGGTATACATCCCTTGATTATGGAACATTTGGTGACCCTTATTGACTTGATTCTGTTGGAAACATTCACCCTAGTTCAGCTTTGGATAGCTGAGGCCCTTCTTTGTGTGCTTTCTCCATGAGAGATTTGGTGGATGGCATTATTATAATGAAACTTTTTCTGCAGTGACTCCCCAGGGAGGCACCAGGTGTACAACACCTATTTCTGTACAACAGCCTAATGATCTCATGATGAAGGCAAGAGCTAAACCAGGGAGTTTGTAGCCCACAATTCAATACTTTACTGACATATTACAGTGGTAAAAAGGTAAAGGGACCCCTGACCATTAGGTCCAGTCGTGGCCGACTCTGGGGTTGCGGCGCTCATCTCGCTTTACTGGCCGAGGGAGCCGGCGTACAGCTCACGGGTCATGTGGCCAGCATGACTAAGCTGCTTCTGGCGAACCAGAACAGCGCACGGAAACGCCGTTTACCTTCCCACTGGAGCGGTACCTATTTATCTATTTGCACTTTGATGTATTTTCGAACTGCTAGGTTGGCAGGAGCAGGGACCGAGCAACAGGAGCTCACCCTGTTGCGGGGATTCGAACCGCCGACCTTCTCATCGGCAAGTCCTAGGCTCTGTAGTTTAACCCACAGCGCCACCCGCGTCCCTCGTTACAGTGGTACCTCGGGTTAAAAATGCTTCGGGTTACAAACTCTTTGGGTTACAAACTCCACTAACCCGGAAGTAGTTGCTCCGGGTTGCGAACTTTGCCTCAGGATGAGAACAGAAATCGCATGCTGGTGGCGCGGCAGCAGTGGGAGGCCCCATTAGCTAAAGTGGTACCTCAGGTTAAGAACGGTTTCGGGTTAAAAATGGACCTCCGGAACGAATTAAGTTTGTAACCCAAGGTACCACTGTACTGTATCCTAAAATGTATGTGCACTGGGTTCACAACCACCATGTTTCCATTTAATTGAACGGCATTCTGCATTTTTTCCCTTGTGTTAAACACTCATTTGGACCAGCCATATCACAGGGGAATATATCGTATATACTCTGCTGCAACTGATTCCACTTTTTGCTTATTCTCTTCGCTAGATTTCTGGAGTCTGTGCAAAAAAAAAGTTATGTGACCAGACTAGACACGAGAGTCAAGAATCTACCCTACGGTGAACAGAATGGCTTACAGGAACTGCTTCATTGACCACAGCAAAGCATCATGAAGTTTTCAAAACTATTATAGGGGAGGCATGTGATGGTGAGCAGGGAGAGAGAGAATAAACTTTTAGTGCTAACTTTAAAAAGTAGTTTATATTCATTCGACTCTTCCATCACAGCAGTATCAAGGGATTTGAACAGGTGTAATTGACATCAGAGACTGACTTACAGTAAACCCCCTGAAATTATTAAATGGCTGGAACAGTTTCCTAAGCCACCATAGCCCAGTATTATGTCTTGCACTGCTGTATTTAAGACCACTGGCAAGTTAGAGAGATCTTTGCCATTCACATCGTGGGCTAGATTAAAGAAAGCACATTCTGCCACCTCCCAAACCCTGTTCCTATGGACACTGGTTTCCTACAGCCTTATCACCAATATATTTACTGTGTCAGTTTTTACATCAATGTGACTAATGTAAGAATCAGACCCCAAACTGTGCTTTAACTTCTGATGTGCTTGCTCTGAGAGATTAAGTCACATTAAGACAACTCGCTTGTTCTTTCCGTACTGCAAAAAAGATAACCCCACACAAAATAATTTAATGGGGAAAGCTGCAAAGGGAAGCGATGAAATGGCTGAACACACACACACAGAGAGGGGGGGTACATTAGTAGAATATAAAATTCAGAGTCAAGTCAAAGGCGAGCATTAACCCATCGGAAGGAGAAACTGGAAGCCTAAAAGGAAGCAGAAAGTAGGAGACTTCTGTTCCACTTTTCAGGGTTTGGGTGAGATTACAGGTAAAGCAGATTCATAGCTATGCTCTGTAAAGTTGTGGCCATCATTTATTGCCAAGGCTGGAAGGTTTAAAGCATTTGGACTGTGCACATGTTCCTGTGGCTAAGAGCATGGAATGAACTAGCTCAGTTCACCGAAATAGTTCAAAAATCTCTGAACTACCTCTGAAAATAGTTCCCATAATTGTTTGAGTGAATTGAATGTGAATTAAATTCATTTTGGGGTCACAATTTCAGCAAAAATCTCACATTCTCAAATTCACTCAAAAATGGTGCCAAACGGTTGCAAATGCTCCCCTGAAAGGTTTGGCAGTCAAAACAGAAGGCTTTTTATCACAGGACAAGAAATCAGCCCTCGACAACTTAAGCGGCAGAAAAAGATTTTTTTTGAAAAAATCCCTAAGCCCCGGGGTCTGAATTTCAGAAAAAAATCTCACCTCCTCCAATTCACTCAAAAATGGTGCCAGACGGTTGCAAATGTTCCCCTGAAAAGTTTGAAAGAGAAGATATTTTATGAAAGGACAAGAAATCAGCCCTCGACAACTTAAGCGGCGGAAAAAGATTTTTTCAAAAAAATCCCTAAGCCCCGGGGTCACAATTTCAGCAAAAATCTCACATCCTCCAATTCACTCATTCTATGCTGTAATCTTTCAGCCAATCCCAGTCCTAGTTTTGCATAATATGTCTAGCTTCGTAGAATAAATTAGACGCTTGCCCTGCAGGTGTTTACAATACAGAATAAATTAAGAAGAGGGAAAAGACACACAGAAGGTTAGCATTTAATAATTAACAGAGAAAGAGGTGGAAAATGTTCTTTACAATATTGTCTGCGCCAGATGTATTGCCACCCTGATCCCTCAGGAACTGTTCCTTCTCTTCCTTCAGCGCATACTACCTAGAGGAAAAGTCTTTTATCCCAATATATATCTTTCCCAAGCAAAGTTTATTTCTATAGCCTTCCAACTTTGGTCAATACTTTCGTTTTGTAACTAATCAATCCATTGAATGGATGGGACATTTGTCCTCCGTTAAGGTTCTTCGATCCAGACAAGTCTTGCCATCTTTAAAGGCTGCGCCGCTACTGGCACTTCTACAGCGTTTCCACAATCATATCTTTAACCTCTCCTAATCCCCCTCTCTGATTTCTCCATGCCTAAGGCCAGCAGGTAATTGTTAGGGACTGAGGTGGTTTCTATCTTGCGGAAAACGTGAAGGAGGAAAAATCCCTGCTGCATCCAGATTGCAGAGAAGAGAGCAGGCAGTTGCAGCTATGTGAGTCAGAGGTCAGATCCAACAGAAGAGGCCAATTTGAAACATCTAGCCAGAGGGAGCATCTGATAATCCAAAACCAAAGTCAGGTTGAAGTCACAAATCAGGCAGAGCAATCCAAAGTGAACAGGCTGAAGAAGCAAAGAACAGGCAAGGCCATGGAGCAAAAGTTGTTCAGCATGCTAGCATGTGACAGGTGAAAGGAGAAGTAACATTCTCCCCTTTCCACACTTGGCCACAAGGTTTTCAATTTCCCTTCTCCACACTCCCATATTATCCACACAGGACACGGGTGGTGCTGTGGTCTAAACCACTGAGCCTCTTGGGGTTGCTGATCAGAAGGTCAGCAGTTCGAATCCCTGCAACGGGGTGAGCTCCTGTTGCTTTGTCCCAGTTCCTGCCAACCTAGCAGTTCGAAAGCACACCAGTGCAAGTAGATAAATAGGTACCACTGCAGTAGGAAGGTAAACGGCGTTTCCGTGCACTCTGGTTTCCATCACGGTGTTCCGTTGCACCAGAAGCGGTTTAGTCCTGCTGGCCACATGACCCGGAAAGCTGTCTGTAGATAAACACTGGTTTCCTTGGCCTGAAAGCGAGATGAGCGCCACAACCCCATAGTTGCCTTTGACTGAATTTAACCATCCAGGGGCCCTTTACCTTTTACCTTTTTTTATTATCCGCATATATAATCTCTGCCTCCATCTATTCTCTTCCTCTTCTTGTATTTTCCACCTGCTTTCCCCACTTCTTTCTCCCAACACTGGTACACCTCAGCCCTATGGAATCGCATGTAAGGCCGGTCCATAGGAGCCCTACGATAAGGTTACCAGATTTCTTTCTTTCTTTTTTAATTTTTATTAAGCAATTTTAACATAACAAATTATCAAATCATATACTCACATACATTATTTTCCCCCTTCCATCCCCCCCCCACCAGGGACTTCCCTCATCTCCTCTCTCTGATTTCTCTGCACATATTATTCTCTGCATGTTATAAAATTATACCTATCCTTGCATTGTCTATCTATCATGTTATCAACCAATAAATTTGTGTATGTTTATTCAAAACCTGCCAAGGAGTCCAATTCATTTTGTTGTCTTTTTAGATAATTTGTAAAAAGTTCCCATTCTTCTTTGAAGTCACAGTTGTCCTTGTCCCGCAGTTTGTATGTCAATTTATCCTGTTCTGCATAGCTCATCCATTTTTCTTGCCACTGTTCTTTCATTAGGATTTCCTCATTCTTCCATCCTTGTGCTATCAAGACTCTTGCCTCTGTTGTGGCATACTTTGTTTTTCTTGGCAGGACTTGTCCTACAATTCCTAACAAAAATCCTTCTAGGTTTTTTACAAATGTCATTTAAAGCATATTTTTTCAATTCATTATATATCATTTCCCCAAAATTTTTAACTTCTCTACATTCCCACCACATATGATAAAAGTCCCATCTTTTTCTTTACATTTTCAACATATGTTTGACCCAGTTTTATCCATTTTTGCTATCTGTACTGGTGTAATATACCATCTATAGCTGCCAGATTTTTTCATTGAATCCGGGGACACTTTTCAACTTCCTACTAAATAGATGGATTTTGTCAGGGGACTGATTTGTGAATCCGGGGACTGTCCCCAGGAAAGGGGAACGTCTGGTAACCTTACCCTACGAATGAAACACACAACCCCTACATGTGCAATTGCTACTGCCTGTGTAAAGTGCCCTTCCATCCTCACACTTTATTAAAATAATCATTCATCGCATCTGATGCCTTTAATACTAAAAGTAAAATATTAAAAGTAGCACTGAGACTCCTTTAATCTACATATAATTTTTGTTTTCATCTGTCATCACACTCAGTCTGAGCTGCTAGGGGGTGGAAGAGGCACGAAGACTGAGCAAAGGTTTGGAGGCTCGCCCTAGCAGGAATCCACCTCTGCGTCTGAATGGGTCACCTCAAGAGTAGGAGTGCAGGAAGGGGAGGCATTACCATGACTTGTCGATGGAGCTCTCCTCCCTTTTTGCTTTCTCCCTGGGGTATAAGTCTTGGCAGATTCACTACCATACCAACCCTTGAATCTGACCCTGGAATTAATACAAGCATCGCCATTTAAAAGTGCTGCTCAGCAGTAGGAAAGCAAGCATCCGCTTGACATATTTTGCATGTAATTCTCCACTGTTAACTTTATTATTATTATGCAGCCAGCAAAACATTTTTTATGGGATGTTCCAAAAGGCAGCGCTGAAGTATTTTCATTTTAAGGTGTCCTTTTGTTTAGCAGTGGTTTACAGCTAGCCGTCCCAGGGTGGAGCAGAGGAAATGAAAAAACATAACTTATTTTTACTTTTTGAAGGCCTCCCTGCATGCTCCACGGAAAAATAAAACATATTTTTCCTGTTTGTAGCTTTCCGGAATGAATTAGCCAAGATGAATGTCTCTGCATGGGCAAGTTTTCATAGTCTATATTGTGTGCCTACAATTTAGCCTGCCTGCTCCGTTGTCGCTTTTCCTTGTCTAGCTCATCTCAGAGTAACGGGAGCTTGAAATTAACTCGCGGTGCAAACCCCGTTGAGTAAGAAGATGTAAAAATTAGTTACGTTGTGGTGGAGGGGGTCATTTATAAGCATTATGGCATAAGCTATGTCATTATAAAATTGCATCATTACATGTAAAATACAGAGCCGAGCCAAATGGCACAAGCAAGTCTCCTTCAAGTTTCCTGCTCGCTGTCAGTTTGCATTAGATCTTAATTGAGATCATTGGACTGGGCCTGCCTCACAGAGAACAGCAAAAGGTATTCCAAATTAAGCTCCATCAGTTACTTAATAGAGCTGAAATGGATACTTCCCACCAGGGCTTGGCTGACAACACACCTCATACAGGCAGCTGCCTAAGGTGGAACCATAAAAGGGGTGACTCCTGACATTTTATTTTTTCAGGGTGTCCCAATCATGAAATGCCTGTCTCTTTAAGAACAGTTTGGGAAGGGACAGAGAGATCTTCTCATTATCCTGACCTAGTGGTCTAAGATGGGCAGCACACACAGCCATTCAGCAGTGCAGGTTTGATAAGGGAGACCCGTCAACTCTCACTTAATGAAGGAAGCACCTGGTTTTAGACTTGCACATCAAGCAAATAAAACCTGATCATCTGGAGGAGTGCTGATAACTGTGCTCAATGTTACAGAGGCCAGAGTGGAAACACTTTTCCAGCAAAGTTTCAACAGATGACTTTTAGGTCTATGAATAAATACAGTGGTACCTCGGTTCTCGAACATAATCCGTTCTGGAAGACCATTCGACTTCCAAAACCGAGGCTGTCAGCAAGTTCAATGGAGAAAATTGGAAAAACACGCAGCAGGAGCCATTCAACTTGCGAGGCACGTTCGAAAATGGAAGCATTTACTTCCAGGTTTTGGGCGTTCGGCTTCTGAAATGTTCATCAACGGAGGCATTCGAGAACCAAGGTACCACTGTATTCTTGATTAGTCAACTATTTTAATGATTATTTTGTATTGCTTTTGTGATGCTTTATTGTATACATAGGAGTCAACTCCTAGGGCCCAAGGTCCCTTTGCCCCCCCCAAAAAATATTATAGGGGGCCATCCACCCCCCAGTTGATGAGCATTGCAGTTCAAATGGTGTGCATCTTGTGATCAATTATGTGGGGTAGCAATTACCTGCCCCCCCCACTACTTTATTCAAGTTGGCAGCCCAGATATTGTTGACCATCACCTTCATATTTTACATATTTTACATGAGCTTGTGGTATATAAGTATTTATATATAAGTTACAAAAGAAAGAGAAAGCTTCACAGTTTCCAGACTTATTGCAAATGAGTTTCAGATTCCTCAAGTAGAAAAAAAATCTACCAAAATGCCGGTGGATTTTCATGAGTTCTTTTTAACGGCAAACAGATGCAGAAATGTGAAGAACAGAACATGAGCTTGGAAAAATGGTTAGCTTTGCCCATCCTGACTCCCAGGTAAATATGTGAGGTGGGTTGTGGCCTAAAGAATATGAGCACAAAATAGAACTACCTAAAATCTGAAAGTATTGGTAGAATGTGTGCTGCTTGGGAACAGGAAAATAAAGGGAAAACTATCAGAGTTTAGCAAACGCCTACACCACATAGTTAAAAAAACATTGCATGCTAGGTAATTCTTGTCCTCCCTGCAAACTAACAAAATAGTAATTTAGAAAGGCCTTCTGTAATATTTGTTTGTTTGTTTGTTTGCATAATATATACCTTGTACCTTCAACATAAATTTGTTTCCAAATGGTGAGTAATGGGGGGCACCTGGCTTGCCAGTAGTACATGTGAAAAGAATCTAGGGTTTTTTAGTAGACCACAAGTTTAACATGAGTCAAAAGTGTGGTGTAGCATTTAAAAAAGCTAATGCTATTTTAGGCTGTATCAACAGAGGTACAGTACATATATTGTCCTGATCAAGGGAAGTCATAGTCCTGCTCTGTTCTGCTTTGGTCAGACCACACCTGGAATACTGTGTCCAGTTCTGGGCACCACCATTTAAGAAGGATGTTGACAAGTTGGAATGTGTGCAGAGGATGAACTAAGATGATCAAGGGTCTGGAAACTAAGCCTTGTGAGAAATGGTTGAAGGAGTTGGGTATGTTTAGCCTGAAGCAGAGGAGACTGAGAGGAAATATGATAGCCATCTTCAAACATCTAAAGGGTTGTCACATGGAGGATGGAGCAAGCCTGTTTTCTCCTGTTCCAGAGGCTAGGACTCAAACCAATCGATTCAAGTTACAAGAAAGGAGATTTCGACTAAACATCAGGAAGAACTTTCTGACCATAAAAGCTGTTCAACAATGGAACAGACTCCCTCAGAAGGCGGTGGACTCTCCTTCCTTGGAGGTTTTTAAGCAGAGGTTGGCTGGCCATCTGCTTTGGCTGAGGTTAGACTAGATGACCCTTGTGTCCCTTCCAACACCATTCCATTCTATGATTTTATACACTTCAGGCTATGTTATTTGAGCCCTAAAATGGTATAGATTGTCTATTTGTATTTGTGCTATCAAAAAAACCCCACCGCAATCAAAAACAAATCTTCCAGGCAATTTGAGCTCTGCTGTAATTTCAGCATCAATGACAATAAAGGCTACCTTGACAAATCTTTATGTTCCTTCAACATGAATTACTGCCGGTTGATCAGACAGCAAGATGCCACATAGCATAGCATTTTAACAGGGATACAGTTCCATTACTTGAACAATTATGGCAGGCAATGACAATCACCAAGAAGTGTTTATACTAAGATTGTAAATAACCAGGAGATCAGCTGTGCTGATGGAAAACAGGTGTGAAATTGTTTGGTGAATAAGATGTACGTTAGGAAATGGGACACATGAAAGTGATGATTCTCAACACCCGAAAACTTTGCATTCTTGAGAAAGACAGTGGTATCGGAAGTACAATACTGTTTGCTGCATGGTTATTGTTAGAAACATCCCATGTGAGAGCTCTAAGTTCACACCGTTAGCTGTTTCATTAACGCAAAGTCATCACAAACACTCTTTCAAGCACCCTTTGCAACAACTTGATGATGCTAAGTCACTACGTAAGCAATGACTAGCAAAGACATTATCCCCACTGTCAGAACCAGCATGTGATGCATTTCCATGTCAATGAATGCCATCCATCAAGGAATGGCTTTCCGTCGTACCCACCCTCGATTGTAGGTGCCTCAATCTTCAGAGGCTCATGTGGTGACAAGAAGTAGGATATTATTTGATGTGGACCCCTTCCTGCAGAATGTCCTTTCCAATGCCTCTCCTTCCTTGGAGGTTTTTAAGCAGAGGTTGGATGGCCATCTGTCATGGATGCTTCAGCTGAGATTCCTGAATTGCTGGGGTTGGACTAGATGATCCTTGGGGTCCCTTCCAACTCTACAATTGTATAATTCTATGATTAAAAAGCAGAGACATCACCTTGCCAACAAAGGTCTGTATAGTTAAAGCTATGGTGTTCCCAGTAGTGATGCATGGAAGTGAGAGCTAGACCATAAAGAAGGCTGATCGCTGAAGAATTGATGCTTTTGAATTATGGTGCTCTTGAGAGTCCCATGGACTGCAAGAAGATCAAACCTCTCCATTCTGAAGGAAATCAGCCCTGAGTGCTCACTGGAAGGACAGATCCTGAAGCTGAGACTCCAATACTTTGGCCACCTCATGAGAAGAGAAGGCTCCCTGGAAATGACCCTGATGTTGGGAAAGATGGAGGGCACAAAGAGAAGAGGATGACAGAGGACAAGATGGTTGGATAGTGTTCTCGAAGCTACCAGCATGAGTTTGACCAAACTGCGGGAGGCAGTGGAAGACAGGAGTGCCTGGCGTGCTCTTCGACCACGAAGAGTCGGACACAACTAAACGACTAAACAACAAATGATTCTAAGTATGTAGAAACCACTACCTTACTTTTGGTTGGCTTATTTCACTTCCAAACTGATCAGCACTCAGCATTTGCTCTTAGAGGGAATAAGGTATACTTTGGTCCAGTATACCTGAAGGAGCGTCTCCACCCCCATCGTTCTGCCTGGACACTGAGGTCCAGCTCTGAGGGCCTTCTGGCGGTTCCCTCATTTTGAGAAGCCAAGTTACAGGGAACCAGGCAGAGGACCTTCTCACTAGTGGCACCTGCTCTGTGGAACACCCTTCCACCAGATGTCAAAGAGAAGAACAACTACCAGACTTTTAGAAGACATCTGAAGTCAGCCCTATTTAGGGAAGCTTTTAATGTTTAACAGACCACTGTATTTTAATATTTTGTTGGAAGCTGCCCAGAGTGGCTGGGGAAACCCAGCAAAATGGGCGGAGTATAAATAAATTATTATTATTATTATTATTATTATTATTATTATTATTATTATTATACACAAAATAAGCAGTGACCATGTGATCTGTTTTCACCTAGAAATATGCCAGCATGGGTGATAGGATTATGATGAGACCATTCAAATCTGTTTTGAGTCATAGCATAAATACTGTGGAAAATACTTACTTGGAGATACTAGATATTGAATCCAGGACTCTACCATTGAGTTAGGGTCATTCTCAATTGGCAACCAAAATTCACAGACTTTCTATGTACCAGGTTCTGATTACTTCCTTGCCTCTTTCTGGTTTTATTCATTCATTCATTCATTCATTCATCAGCATCTATTTAAATCACCAGTAGTCAATGTAGTGGCTTCCAAATGCTATTGAACCAAAACTCCCATCAGCCCCAGTCAGCATAACCAATGGTCAAGGATGATGGGAGTTGTAGTCTAACATCACCCAAAGGGTACCCTTGCTTTAAATCATTCCTCTGTTGGCTCCTTTAGGAGTTCCCTATTTCATCAGTGTTTTCTTCATCTTAAATCTTCTCATTTCCCATTTTCTACATTACAGAACAAGTTGGGAATTTATGGAAGGAAGTTCATATCAGTTTGTTCTATGACAAAGATCTGAGTAGCGAAACTCAGTGAGACACATCTGTAGTCTAATTGGTTATAAATATAGAACACCAATAAGAGATGCTTGATAGTGAGGCAGTTTTTATCTTTTGCAGATCTAAAAGGGTGATCTTGTTAATGACTGAAGCTTCATTAGAAATGTAGGCAATGAAGATATATTGTCATGAAGCAATCATTAGTCCTTGTATATCTTCGTGAACATTCCACTGAAGATTATAACAAAGCACTTTATTTCAAAGTTTCCATACTGAACAATTCATAAATGAAGCACTTTGCCAAACTACAGCTAAAGCTAAAGCCAAACTACACTTTGCCCGTACTGGCCAGTCATGACGGACTCTAGGGTTGTGCGCTCATCTCACTTAAGAGGCCGGGAGCCGGCGCCGTCCGAAGACACTTCCGGGTCACGTGGCCAGCGTGACTAAGCTGCACTGGTGAGCCAGCACCAGTGCCACACACGGAAACGCCGTTTACCTTCCCGCTATAAAGCGGTACCTATTTATCTACTTGCACTTAGGGGTGCTTTCGAACTGCTAGGTGGGCAGGAGCTGGGACCGAACGAGGTTTTACCCACAGCGCCACCCACGTCCCTAAACTACAGCTACATTCACGCCATTTATTTAAAGCACTATGATACTGCTTTAAACAGCCATGGCTTCGCCCCAAAGAATTCTGGGAGTGCTAAGAATTGTTAGGAGGCTCCTATTCCCCTCACATAGCTACAGTTCACAAAGTGGTTTAAAGGCCTTCACAGGGAATTCTGGGAATTGTAGTTTTGTGAAGGAAATAGATGTCTCCTAACAATTCTCAGCACTCTAAATGAACTGCAATTCCCAGAATTATGCAGCAGAAGCCATTGCTGTTTAAAGTCGTCTCATGATATTTTATATGTATAGTGTGAATATGGCCAATGATTTCAATCCTGCGTACCTTGGAGAAAACCATACCGAGCACAGTGAGAATTACTTCTAAGCAATTGTTTATTTAAAAAAAACAAACTAATTTTATGAACCACTTAATCAAAAAATATCTGGTGTGGTGTTGATTAGCTACTGATATATGTTGCTGGTGATGTTGAAAGCTCTAAACAACATGGAACCAGGATACCTGAGAGGCTGCTTCCTGTGGCCAGTGTGGTGTAGTGGTTAAGAGTGGTAAACTCGTAATCTGGTGAACCGGGTTCGCTTCCCCGCTCCTCCACATGCGGCTGCTGGGTGACCTTGGGCTAGTCACACTTCTCTGAAGTCTCTCAGCCCCACTCACCTCACAGAGTGTTTGTGGTGGGGAAGGAGGGGAAAGGAGATTGTTAGCTGCTTTGAGTCCCCTGGGTGCTCACTGGAAGGACAGATTGTGAAGCTGAGGCTCCAGTACTTTGGCCACCTCATGAGAAGAGAAGACTCCCTGGAGAAGACCCTGATGTTGGGAAAGATGGAGGGCACAAGGAGAAGGGGGCGACAGAGGATGAGATGGTTGGATAGTGTTTTCGAGGTTACCAGCATGAGTTTGACCAAACTGCGGGAGGCAGTGGAGGACAGAGGTGCCTGGCGTGCTCTGGTCCATGGGGTCACGAAGAGTCGGACACGACTAAATGACTAAACAACAACAACACAGGATAGTGATAAAGCGGGATATCAAATCCAAAACTCTTCTGTGGCACAAACCAAGACAATCTTTGAGATCTTCTGGGGAGATCTTCCTGCTCATTCCATGGCCAGTCGATTGCCCACAAGGAAAAGCTCAGTCAGTTGAGAATGAAACTCTCAATCTCAGGTTTGTGGGTTTCAACCCCATGTTGAGTAAAAGATTTCGCATTGCAGGGGGTTGGACGAGATGATCCACATGGTCTCTTCCAACTCTGCAATTCTATTATTCTTAGCCACTTGGTGACAATGTGAAAGCCAGTCTTCTGAGTATGTACCCAATCTTTCCTGGATTTTTAATTGGTTGTGTGCTGCCTAGTTTAACCTGTGAAATACAGTTGTGTTTTTATCTTGTTTTGAGGAAATTATTTTTCTGCATGATGATGATGTAGACCTCTTAGATTTTATTGTATTAGGTTGTATAAACATGTTATTTATAAACAACTAAGGGTGGACATTAGTTGCCCGCAGTAGAGACCTGCCTCTTGCCATTTAAGCCTCTGTAATTATATAAGGATATTGTGTGAGCAATATAGGAAGTAATTCTACCATGAATATTAGCTTTCAGCATCCATCTTAACATGAGATAAGATAGTTAAACCACCATCTCCCCTCCTTTTACAATCCTTCGCTGAAGCCTGATGCTACGATACTCTGCTAAATCTAAATGCTAGGAATTTCAATTACCCAGTTTGATCTTGGCATTCTAAAGTGTAACAGCTCTATTTCATGCACAATTCATCAGGCTGATGGAGATACTATAATTAAAGAAAGTACTTAATGCATTAGAGGAGGGGTTTTTCCTTTTTGTTCCTACTTCATCGATATGCTATATTTTGACGTTTCATAATTTGAAATTTGCAGAGCTTTCGTCCTCCCTGACAATTCCATTGCTCAAGTAATCTGAATGCTACAGACAATGGGAAAATGACACCCAGCGAATTAAGCTGCTCTTTCTTAGCTTGATACTAAAATCTGGCCTCATTTATCCAGCACCTCTATCACTGTTGAGCCTCAAATTGTGAATGTTTTAATATGCTGGGGAAAGAAACATGGCCAGCAAGGCTTTCATTATGTATTGGTATTAACAACTGTAAATGGCCAATTTCAAATGTAAAATCCAAGCAGAATTTGACACTGAATTTGGGCTACCATGTTTCCCCAATGTGGGGGACGTGGGTTTCCATCAACAAAGCAGGAAATGAGGGAGTCATGGCTGCTTCCATTTCTATTGATTCTTCAGTTGCTAGCACATGAGCGCCAACTATTTGGGTTCATTTTCTCTTGTCTCAACAGAGTTACTCAGAAAGTCTTCCTGCACCTTTCATAGCAGCAACAGTCCATTCCTCTCTTGGTGAATTTCTGTGACAGGAATAACTACCTCACCCGCCCAGTTCTTCTCTAAAGTCTTTATTATTTACATTGCAAGTTGCATAGCACTACTGGTCTACATATAAAATAAGAAACAGGACTCTATATAGATCCCTGCTCCCTTCAGCCATCTGGCTAGAGAGACAGGATCACAGATTTTCACATATTCTGGCAGACACACTGACCAACACTGATTGCCTCACATGGAGAATTCCTGTTGCTAAGCAGATGTTTTAGGTGTGCCTCAAGGATGTGCTTCAAGGCCATGCTTCAGGGCTCATTTCAAGTTTATTTTGGCAATACACCAACATAGTCAGCCATCCTTCTCCCTTAGTAGCAGAAGGGTAGCCTTGTAAAACACAGGCAAACTGGTGACCTCCAGATGTTGTTGGACAACAACTCCAATCTTCCTTGACCATGAACCATTCAGACTGGGGCTGATGGTTCAAAACATATGGAAGCCCTCATATTAGATACCCCTGCGCAAGCACTTCCTCCTTTGGGGGAGCCATGACTTTAAAGAGGTTTGCTTTAAATGTCTGGTGCAGATTGGCCTAAGACTTTGGCTCAGCCTCCTCAACAACGCTGGTCAGTGTCTCCTCCAAAAAAGCTCAACAACTCTGGTCAATCCAATGAGTAGATCACTGCCAGTTTATTTATAGTGGGAGTAGATCGCAGTCTCTTGGAAGTTGGACACCCCTGATCTATATTTTTATTCAATACATATCATGGATTCATTCAGTTCTGGAAACATAAATCATTTAATATTTGCACCTGGGCAATTTGGACCACATAAACAATCTTTAAAGAAATAACAACAACAAAAAATACTGGTAATACTCCAAAGCTTGGAAACATCACAAATCATAAGCATTTACTGCTTTTCTAAAACATTGCATTCAGTGGTTTTGGTGGATAAAGAACAAGTCTGATATTGATTGATGAAGGTTCCTATAAGCCTGCCTTGCTTATGTTCACATGTTTTATTGAGTGTCCATTGTAAAAAGGAGGAAGTTGATAAATAAAATACTGCTTGGACTATAGTTCTGTGGTCCTATCTGTACAGAAAACAATAGAACAAACAAGGGCAAATAGAATGGAAAGGAAATGGAAACAGATTTTCAAGGTGGTTTTATATTTCTGTGCATCGTGGGGGAAATCCCACATATAGGCAGAGCTTTTTTTCAGCTAGTACTTACCAGAACTCATTTCCGGCACCTCTCAGGTGTGCACCATTGCCATTCTAAGAGAAGAAATAGCACTGCATATATGAGAGGCAAATGTAGGGTTAAATAACATCCATCCACTTTCACAGCCCCATCTGTGGCCTGCAAAAGTAGGAGGCCATTTTTCTTGGGATGTTGAGGAGGAGAACATTGTGGTGTTTGGGGGAGCTAAGGGCAAAAGGTGCCAGGAGCATATTCTCTTCCCCTTTGAACAGTGGTTGAAAAACTGTGGCTCCCCAAATGCTGTTGGACTGCAACTCTCATTAACCCCAGACAGCATGGCCAATGGTCAGCAATGATGGGACATGTGGTCCAGCAGAAACTGGAAGGTCAAAGTTTCCCTGCTATTGCCTCAGAGCAGGGCTGGAGAACCGCTCCAAACCTCCCTGGTCACTAGCCATTGTGACTAGTGACATCTGAAGGGTCATGGGTTCCCTCACCCTGCCTTAGAGTGCCCTGGTCACATAGGAGGTGATTTAAGTTCCTGTTACACTGGGAAAATAAAACCTAGCCTCCCTTCCTCACTTGCTAGATTCCTGGTGAGCAGCCCTCCCCACCCCTGGAATCAATGAAATTTAAAAAGGAAAAACAGCTACATGGTATGCATTAAGTGTAATGTGTAGTTTGGCTCTCAGTCTTGAAGAACTGTCCACATCCTTCACACGTGTCTTCCAAGAGCCATTTTTCTTCAATGGTAAGAATCTCCCTCGACTTGTATTTTGTCTAGAACAGGCACAAAAATCTGCTCAGCAGCATTGGGTCTGAGTCCCATCACTCAACTCTGTTTTTATTGTTGCTTTAGCTGGCTTATTAGTCAATTGGGAGGAACAGCGTTGAATTACATTATAGCCTATCATAAACCAAGACGTAATGGATGGTGTGTAGTAATAAAAAGGAATGATACCAGCAGAACTATATATGGTGGGACAATGTTGATATTACATCTTTTGCACAAATGTAATTAAACTGTCTTCATCTTTCCTTGATGCTTGTTTATTTTGTTTAAGGTTTTTCTTTTTACCTTCAGCATTATTCTTTATAATGATCTAATATTATTTGCTACTGAGTTCATCAGTGGAAAGACACAGTTAAGTGTATTTTCACCAAGTACAGAAAAATGAAATGATGTACATGCGTTTGAACCAGTCCAAAGTTGTTCTTGTTTCACATCTCACCAACATTTTCAGCTTTCATAAACCAGATGGGATTCCCTAAAACCAGACAAAAAAGTGCTTCAGGCACCTCACTTGATACTTTATCAATGGCAGTGTTCAAGTCAGCATGACCAAGCTTATCTTCAAAGCGTCTTGCAAGGTTGTCACAGTGAGGGTTCCAGTATGGCATTTACTAGAGTACAAAAAAGCAATCCCCACACCACTTGAAGTAGGTCAACAGGAAAACTTCTTGAGGGTCCAATGGAGGTGGCAAAGTGTCTGGGCTGGTTCTGCTGTAGGTCAGCATGGAGACTCAGAGACGAGCAGTAAAGTTGCTTGTTTATTCAAGAAAACAGCATACAAGCAGAGAAACCTCAAGGCAAGACTGGCCCCTAGTGACACAGTTGCCAGGACTGACAATCTATGCCTCCTGTTGTTGTTGTTTAGTCGTTTAGTCATGTCTGACTCTTTGTGACCCCATGGACCAGACCATGCCAGGCACTTCTGTCTTCCACTGCCTCCCGCAGTTTGGTCAAACTCATGCTGGTAGCTTCAAGAACACTGTCCAACCATCTCGTCCTCTGTCGCCCCCTTCTCCTTGTGCCCTCCATCTTTCCCAACATCAGGGTCTTTTCCACAGAGTCTTCTCTTCTCACGAGGTGGCCAAAGTATTGGACTCCCAGCTTCAGGATCTGTCCTTCCAGTGAGCACTCAGGGCTGATTTCCTTAAGAATGGAGAGGTTTGATCTTCTTGCAGTCCATGGGACTCTCAAGAGTCTCCTCCAGCACCATAATTCAAAAGCATCAATTCTTCGGCGATCAGCCTTCTTTATGGTCCAGCTCTCACTTCCATACATCACTACTGGGAAAACCATAGCTTTTACTATAAGGACCTTTGTTGGCAAGGTGATGTCTCTACTTTTTAAGATGCTGTCTAGGTTTGTCATTGCTTTTCTGCCTCCTACTTCCCCCTAGGTTTTCCCCTCCCTAGCTGGATGTCTCCCAAGCAGCCTTAAACTATGTTGGGGAGAGACCACTTGTTCTGCTACACACAAGGCTCTTCATGACCTTGGAGACCAGGTTGGAAGGGAGTTTGCTACAATAGGAAAGGCAAGCTCTGTGGGTGCTTCTGCTGCCTCTGACCTCTCCTTCCCAGCTTCATGTCCAGAGGCTGAATTGCTTCCTGCCTCTGGCTCTTCTCTCTCACTCAAGCCTGTTTTTCAGTATCCCTTCATCCTCTGACCTGTCCTCAGTGTCCCACCACCAATCCCCTGGCTCTGAGCCTTCCTCCTCTGAGTTTTCCCCAGGGGGTTCTCCGGATGTAACCTGCCACCACTCCTTGTCGTCCATCCAGTCCCTGACACAAAGTAGGTTTTCTTTGCTGCCTTCACTGATATTTGATAGACACAATCTTTCACTTCTACTTGGTTTCTTCCAAATATCCAGACCATGCCCCTCCCACCAAGAAGCAAACACTAAATCAAAGCTATGCCCTGCCCTATGTGTTGGACCAATGACATGTTGAGATACAACCATGGTTGTCATGGAGGTCATGAAGTCGCAAGCCAGCCTTGTCAAGGTGGTCCCAGAGTCAGAATAGAAATTCACCAGGACCAAGCTACTGGGGTTTTCCAGCACCGTACCTGAGGCCACCTCTGCTGCTTAGACAGTGGGGCAGCAGGGTGGGTGGTAAACTAATAGCACTCCTTGATCTGTCTCACTGGCTCTGCACCAAGTACAGATTCTTACAACCTGTTCCCAGGTGGAGGGGTTTTCTGGTGATGTGGGCCACAGTGATTCCCTCTCTGATGCCCACAAGCTTGGCTTGGTGCTACACCAAGCCGGGTAAAATCTACTCTGTCGAGCTTGCCTACCCAGTTCTCAGTAATCCACACCATACTAGCTCCCTCATCTGCAACCAAATCACATGAGTGATGTTTTATTGTGAACATTGAATAGCAACTCCAAGTTAGAGGGTTCAAGAGCTAGGCCACCAGGTACCTACAAGGCAGATGAAGGCTCAGGGGGGATTTTCTTCAAGCATCTGGACCCTATCACCTTCCAACCATGTTCCACCTACTGCTATTAGTCGTGATGGTGACATGAAACTTTTTTGGGTGGGGGGATATTAATGGTTTAGTCATTTTTGTAAACTGCCCTGGGAATACGATTGAAGGGTGGTATAAAAATACTTTTAAGTAAATAACCATTCAGATGGCGTAATGCACTGGAGAACTACTAGCATCACATCCTGCTCTGGAGTTTTCTGGCAACATCTTGTTGGTTAGACATAGTACAAATAAAATTCCTAGCATGGTCTGTAAAGAGAGCTAACTTTTCTTTCACATCTCCTGGTGATTCTATGACACCAATGGAATGCTTTAAATTCTAATGAATATCTGCACTCTGTATAGTTGGCTTCTTTGGTACATTCTCTCATTTTTATGTATTTACATTAAGATTACATCCCTCCTTACTCTCTCTCTAGATCAATCATAGTTGTGAGATGAATGAGATCAGTACATTTGCCATTACAAAATTGTGGAGAATATTCAAATATGTACTTAGTCTCAGCCCTGATGGTACTTGAAGTTTCTTGTAAAGATGTTCTTTGAAGAGAAAATTTGATGCAATTAATCAGCCTCCGATGTGCCACATCAGCAGTTACTTATTTAGGCAATGCAGACAAATGCTAACAGAAAGTGTATCCACCAGATTTAGCACATCGAAGAAAGGGTGGAATTACTCGGCAGAGACTCAAGACAGCTTCAGCATGCTCTCTGTATGCCATCAGCCAGGAAGTCAACTCCACCATGGGCATTGAAGCAAGAGAGCTTGGTAGAAGAGTAGCTGCCCACTGGCTTCTGCCATTTGCTGAGCAAAATGTTTGTGTAGGTATGTGTGCCATCCCGTGCCTCAGATAATATACATATTATGATGGTTGAAGGTCTGCTGTCAGCAGTTTACACAGGGCCTCACACCAGAGGGAAGAAGGTTTCTGTGTTTAGACCTTCAACCTCCCCCTTAAATAAATTCAGATAAGACTCAAATTTTTGGTTTGGTTTTTGGCAGAATTTAGGCCACAACTTTATTGATTACATCAAGTGAGTGGTTGCATAGGCTCTGGTTCAGCTAGCTCCCTGCCACACAGGTAGCGCTGACCCAAGGTACCAGCATAGGTCAGCCTTGGGTGAACACCTGGAACCATGGAAAGCCGGGGTCAGGCTAGTCCACCACCCAGATGTCCCCCTGGACTCAGGCATGGGCACAACCCCCTCACAGGGTTGACCAAACCATTGAGTCCCTGGATTTCTTTAACAGAATACCCTTCTCATAGGGATGGCGAGAGCGTTCTCCCATCCCTTTCACCTGAACCACAGCCTATCCGCAACCTTACAATGTGTGACGATTTGCTACGAGGCAGGCGAAACCCAAATGGCAACAGCCAATCAACCAAGTGGGGAAAATTCCTTCCATGCCCCTGTCCCAATGACAGACGACACATGACAGCATAGCAAGGTCAAGCACAAAGCCCTAAAAGTAGGGAGAGGTGGGTGGGTGTTCCGAATGCACGCACCGAAAGAGGAAGGTGCCCTATTTTTCGCTCCATAGGGCGCACAGGACCATAGGGCACACCTAGTTTTTAGAGGGGGAAATCAAGAAAAAAAATCTTATTCCCCCCCAGCCCCAAAGAGCAGCGTACAGGCTGCGCGCAGCCTCTCCCTGCCGGAGGGGCTGCGCGCGGCTATCCCTGAAGCCTTCCGAGCACAGCGCAAGTTCCAGCTGCACTCCTCAGGCTCGGGTTCCTTTTGCTGAAGCCGGGAGAGCAAGACTCTCCCGGCTTCAGCGAAAGGAACCTGAAGCCTCCGGAATGCAGCAGGAACTCGCGCTGCACTCCAAAGGCTTCAGGGGGCTATCCCTGAAGCCTGGTGAGCGAGAGGGGTCAGTACGCACCGACGCCTCTCACTCTCCAGGCTTCAGCGAAAGCAACACGAAGCCTCCAGAGCATGGAGGGAGCGCTCCCTCTGCGCTTCAGAGGCTTCGCATTGCTATCACTGAAGCCAAGGAGCCTGCATTCGCTCCATAGGATGCACACACATTTCCCCTTAATTTTTGGAGGGGGAAAAGTGCGTCCTATAGAGCGAAAAATACGGTATATCATCTTCTGAATGATGCATATCAAGTCACACATCCAAACCACCCCAGGGTGTTTTTGCTCCTGGTCAGCTGGCAATCTGAATAGTGGAATGAGGGAGGTGATGGGTCCCCATGGAAGCATAAGCAAGCACTGCACCCTTTTTTGCTTATGCAGAATTGTTAAATTATTTGGATTGCAGCTTCATATTATGTGGTTTATGCTGCACAAGCCTCCTATCATCCCATCCTCCCCATCCTTTTATTAGCTGCACTGCAGGAGGAAATTATGCTTCTAATTGTTACTTTCTTCCTGTCCTTCAAATGAACATCTCCCTATCTCCAAAGTGACTTTGAGGTGTGAAAGCTCTTTTCAGAAAATAGCGATATTAAAAACATCTTTTCAATTTGGAATAATCATATTTGTGTGTGCATGTCAACCGAGAACGCAGAAGAAAAGGCATTAAAGACAGCAATAAACTTCGTATATATTAATTTATCTAGCTATGAAGGCCCCCTCCCAACTGTCCTTGCTGGGTTGAATAATACATCAGCTTGTAGCGCTTCCATTATCAGATTGCTTCATTTATTCCATCTACCAAGAACAGGGAAATTATAGCAATAAGTAGTAGAAAATGGTTTCAAACTTGCTTGAATTAGAAAAGATCTTCACTTTGATTTTTTAAAAGACAACAACAACCCAGCTTTCTGTACAGAACTTCCAGTCAAAGCTAACCACAAAAGACCTCTGCTTTTTAAAACCCATTTCCAGGAATTTATTTGCCATCACTTTTTAAATTAGGTTTCCGGTCAATCTGAGTAGCATATAAACGACTGGATGATAAGATCTGATAAGGCTGCCGATATCCATCCAGTTTGCTGCACTATTTACACAATATGGTCTTATGGGATCCCATCTCTGTACAATTAGGGTCTACATGGGCCTTAATGTATTTGTAACAACAACAAAAAGAGCGCCCATAATAAGCCCTTGGCATAAACAGCCAGAAGGGAATCTCTCAGAGGGCACCTGTTCAAGGACTGGATGTTTCAACAAAAAACTGGCCCTGCCATGAAACAACATGCAGCAAAGTGCTTCAGGTGGCCTGGCGGGAGTGGTGGAACAGATGAAGGCAGGAACTAGTATCTCAGTAATGCAGCAAGACTTTTTAGACTGTCGATCGTAACAGAAGGGGCTTTGGAGCTACACTCCAGACAGCAAAAGGCAGTTGCAGATGGTAGGGTAGTGCAGTTGGACAGAAAGGGGAAGAGGTTGGGAAAGCCAAGGTTAACACGGTGTGTTTGACCCACATGGACCTCATCCACCATTTTCCCTTCCCATCTCTCCATCCCCGGATGCAGCCCTGACACAGGTGATCTGAGGTCAGGTGAGTGCCGCCACCCTACCACAGTGGTACCTCGGGTTAAGTACTTAATTCATTCCAGAGGTCCATTCTTAACCTGAAACTGTTCTTAACCTGAAGCACCACTTTAGCTAATGGGGCCTCCTGCTGCTGCCGCACCGCCGGAGCACAATTTCTGTTCTCATCCTGAAGCAAAGTTCTTAACCCGAGGTACTATTTCTGGGTTCGCAGAGTCTATAACCTGAAGCATATGTAACCTGAAGCGTATGTAACCCGAGGTACCGCTGTACTGGCAAAACATCTTGATTCAGCACTGGTTTGAACTTGTAGGTTGGGTGCCATTTGTTCCAAACACAAAACAACATTGTCCTGATAGCCTCAAAACAGCAACACAGTTTGGGGAGGAGGCAGTTTTACAGCAGAAAAGCAGAAGAAGGCAGAGAGGGCACCTCACACCCTTTGGGCTGCGAAGTTCTCAACTTGCTCCTGAAGCCGTGCTTCTAACTTGATATGCACACCTTAGGAGGTGGCAACATTGATCCCTGGGGCCTGAAAAGCTTTGCCTGCTGGTTTCTGCAGCAGAAACTGCTTCTGAAGGCACAATAGCACATTGGGCCAGTTTTTATGTTCATAAGGCAGCCCCAATGCATACCTATGTGGTGAAATGTGGTATTGACAGCATTCTGGAGGCCTGTTGAAAACCGAAGTTCTCTAAAATAAGAACTGGAATCCAAACCAAGGTGACTGGTTTCTCTGCTCACACAGAGGCCTCGTGAACTCCAGAGCTACCTCACAAGGTCAGTGGGTCTTCTGCAATGGCAGCCTAGAAGGCATGATTTCAGAAAGAGTTATTGCTCCTCTCCCACCTATTAGCAGAAGCAATCGTGCATCAGGAATTGGGAGCGGAGTTTAGGGTTTGATCTCACCCATGGTAAATTTCATTACATGGAGATGCTGAAGGAAAGATGATAATTGTAGCTCTACTATATGTTGTATATGTTGTATACAACATATAGTATATTTTTACAACTATATGTTGTAAAAAGCAGAGACATCACCTTGCCAACAAAGGTCCATATAGTTAAAGCTATGGTTTTACCAGTAGTGATATATGGAAGTGAGAGCTGGACCATAAAGAAGGCTGATCGCCGAAGAATTGATGCTTTTGAATTATGGTGCTGGAGGAGACTCTTGAGAGTCCCATGGACTGCAAGAAGATCAAATGAATCCATTCTTAAGGAAATCAGCCCTTAAGAATCAGCTCACTGGAAGGACAGATCGTGAAGCTGAGGCTCCAATACTTTGGCCACCTCTTGAGAAGAGAAGACTCCCTGGGAAAGACCCTGATGTTGGGAAAGATGCACAAGGAGAAGGGGACGACAGAGGACGAGATGGTTGGATAGTGTTCTCGAAGCTACCAGCATGAGTTTGACTAAACTGCAGGAGGCAGTGGAAGACAGGAGTGCCTGGCGTGCTCTGGTCCATGGGGTCAAAAAGAGTCGGACATGACTAAACGACTAAACAACAACAGCAAATCTTACTTGTTTTTTGCTGCAGCAATAAATCATAGGGCCGAGTTTTTAAAATCTTGCCCATTTGCATCCTGTCATTTAGACACAGAAGCCCCTCATCAATGTCTGAGTGCATTGTCTATAATAGCATAGCATTATAGAATTGTGGGGTTCGAAGGGACCTCAAGGGCCATCTAGTCCAACCCCCTGCAATGCAGGACTCTTTTGCCCAACATGGGGCTCGAACCCACAACCGTGACATTAAGAGTCTCATGCTCTACCAACTGAACTATCCCAGCCTCAATTAAAGGACATTTGGGGAGGATAAGTTATGTACATGTATTTAGCAGCTTCAATTTTGCTGTGTCAGATCGATGAAAATATGCCAAATTTGTTTACAGATGAATTAATCATGACATTATTTTGAGAACATTGCAATTGCATCAATTACACTGCATTTAGTATCATAAATAAGCTGCATAATAATTGAATGGAATACATTGGAACCCTTTTTCTATTAATGAAGGTGGGGGGAGCAGAATCCGATTACGATCAAATAAGAGAGTCTGTGTGTAGTTGGCTGTGTAGGAGAGAGAACGGGGGAGGGCTTTAAGTGATACACATTATTGGATATGGTAAATCTTCGTGAAATCTAATAGAACGTTTAGCTGTAAAAGCACATGTACAAATTATTACATTCAGATTTTGTAGGCAGCTTAACGCCTAGCAAATATGAAGAAGTTATCTGAGATGATCCTATTGCAAGTGGACCTAATGTCGAGGTGACTTTGTCAGGTGCAGCCAAGTCTCTGCTTGTATATCCAATTTCAACATAAGCAAGAGCTAATATTTTAATGTGGCTGATCAATAACATTGAGAGTGGCTGTTTGCTGACATTCAGAAATAAATGTGGGTTACCAGAGGACACCTTGAATGGCTCTAAGCTGCCGTGAAAATCACAATAGTTCGTGTCGATGCCTTTCCTAAATTATACATAGTGATTAGATGAGATTAGAAATAATTGAATGGCAAGATGTGAAAAAATCATAGCGCATAGAAAATCCAGCAGGTTTTAGAATCCCATGTGCAAGACATTGTGGTTCTTGAAGGGGACGATATCTCTGCTCCCACCATTCTCTCCTCCTCCTCCTCCTCCTCCTCCTCCTCTCCCACTGGCAACCCTCCTTATTTTCTTCTCTCCCTGCTTACATTCTCTATTGTTTGCCACTGCCAGCAATACTGGCAGTATCTATGCCCTCCTTTGAATCTCTGAGGAGGGGTGAAGCATTACGGTATCCCCTCCAAATGTCCCTATTTTCCAGGGACAGCCCCAGATTTATAGAAGCCATCCCTGTTTCTGATTTGATCTCAGAATGTCCCCCTTTTTCTTAGGACATCCCTAAGGAAGGAATATTGGAGGGTATGGTAAAAGGTAAAGGGACCGCTGACCATTAGGTCCAGTCGTGGACGACTCTGGGGTTGCGGCAATCATCTCGCTTTACTGGCGAGGGAGCCAACATTTGTCCACAGACAGTTTTTCCAGGTCATGTGGCTAGCATGACTAAGCTGCTTCTGGCGAACCAGAGCAGCGCATGGAAATGCCGTTTATCTTCCTGCCGGAGCAGTACCTATTTATCTACTTGCACTGGTATGTTTTCAAACTGCTAGGTTGGCAGGAGCAGGGACCGAGCAACAGGAGCTCACCCCGTCGCAGGGATTCGAACCGCCAACTTTCTGATCTGCAAGCCCAAGAGGCTCAGTGGTTTAGGACATCCCTATTTTCGTCAGAGAAATGATGGAGGGTATGGAGTTATGCGGCCCCTGAGCCAAGGAGATAAGTAACTATACAACCTTTAGAATACATCTGAAGGCAGCCCTGTATTGTTTTATTATGTTTTGATATGTTTTGGAAGCCGCTCAGAGTGGCTGGGGCAACCAAATCAGATAAGCGGGGTATAAATAATAAAAACATTATTATTATTATTAATGGAATAGGGTGTCCATATTTTCATCTGAGAAATGTTGGAGGGTGTGCTACACCCTTGCCCCATGAAAACGCTAACTCTGATAATCAAATTTTATTTCTGCTGTCTTTTCCACAGACTTTTCCAGATAAGTGCACAACCTTATTCACACAGCACGGATGTCAAAAGAGATCGCGAAGGAAATCTTATAAGCTAAATAAATCTGCAAGCAACATTAAGGAATAAATGTATACCTATATACAACCACAAAACCAGAGGATGGGGGAGAAAACTGCAAAGTAAGGAATTCCTGCACAAATGTGACTTCTAAGGGTTTTATTAAGGATTATGGCCGCTTTTCCTATGAGGAAAAAAATACCTCCCTTTTGGTATATGTTATATTCATGTTTTGGGCTGCAGTAATTGCTTGGCATTTATGGTTTTATATGACACCGAAAGCTAAACTTAGTGTATTTGTATTTTAGCTTTCAACTGGTTCATTTGATATATGCTCTATTCTGGCCAAGCATATATGCACCTGCCACCTTGACAGTTCTCTCCAGGCACTTAATTAAATGGGCTATTGCCTTGGAATTAACCAATTAAAGCTGATTCAAATCTGCAGGGAGGGGATGCAGGTGGCACTGTGGTTTAAACCACAGAGCCTAGGACTTGCCGATCAGAAGGTCGGTGATTCAAATCCCTGCGACGGGGTGAGTTCCCATTGCTCAGTCCCTGCTCCTGCCAACCTAGCAGTTGGAAAGCATGTCAAAGTGCAAATAGATAAATAGGTACCGCTCTGGTGGGAAGGTAAACAGCGTTTCCGTGCGCTGCTCTGGTTCGCCAGAAGTGGCTTAAGTCATGCTGGCCACATGACCCGGAAGCTGTACGCCGGCTCCCTCGGCCAATAAAGCGAGATGAGCGCCGCAACCCCAGAGTCAGTCACTACTGGACCTAATGGTCAGGGGTCCCTTTACCTTTACCTTTAAAATCTGCAGGGAGTGTATATGGTGTAGCCCTAGGAGGCTTGTACCAACTCTACACTACACTTGATCTTAGCCAAAAGGCCGACAAAAGTACCAACTCAGAATAATATGGGGGGGGGGGGTTGCTTGCATAAATGGGTCTGGCTCCCAACTGCCTGGCAAAAACCTCTCTCCTGTTGTATTTTCACCTGCAGAATGACACCGATATGAGCCTTTGCACTGCACAGCAAAATGCAACTTGTACACGAACGGCAACATCTGGGATAGGTGTGTTTTGTGGCCAAATAGTTAGAATAGGACTCCTTTTTACTTATTTCATTTATAATCCAAGAAACCCCCACCCCACCTTATCTGCCCTACAACCCTATGAGGGAGGTTAGGCTGAAAGTGACAGACACAAGGTCACCCCATGACCTTCATGGCTTAGAGGAGATTTGAATTTAGATGTGACAGCAAAGGCCAGCAAACCAATTGACTTTGCCCCTTCTGTGGTCCTCTCTACTGCTATCAAATCAACATTTTTTTTCCTGACTGCTTTCACCACAACAGCCCATTGTCCTTTGTAATTTTGCTAGCCAACTCACTATATGAATAAGCTGACAAGGCTGCTAAGTGTGAGATGAAAATCAAGGCAGCAGACAAAAGCAAAATATTACTTTTTACCATGGGTTCTGAAAATCACTGCAAACATATTTATTAGAGGGAAAACACTTTTTAAAAAAGTTCAAGAAGTACAGTGGTACCTCAGGTTACATACGCTTCAGGTTACATATGCTTCAGGTTACAGACTCAGCTAACCCAGAAATAGTGCTTCAGATTAAGAACTTTGCTTCAGGGTGAGAACAGAAATCATGCTCCGGCGGCCCGGCGGCAGCAGGAGGCCCCATTAGCTAAAGTGGTGCTTCAGGTTAAGAACAGTTTCAGGTTAAGTACGGACCTCCGGAACGAATTAAGTACTTAACCCGAGGTACCACTGTAAAAGATAAAAGCATTTTGGATATGAAAGTAAAGAAAAACACATCCGACAAAATCTTGCCGAGACCATTTCTCTAATTTAGCCAGCATCTTCATTAGAGCATTTTCCCCCCAGCTCAGTCTAATCCATAAGCTTCCAGCCCTTCTCGTTTTCAGCTCAGATTCTTTTGTTCCTGGAGTCTCTCCCTGCCTTCTTCCTCTGATTTCAAGTTCTCTTTTCTCCTCCTTGTCTGCTTCACTTATATCGGTATTCTCACAACCCCATCCAACTGCAATTTTGCTAAGCTTCTCGTTTCCTAGACTGACCAATTGTCCCTTCTATGACCTTTTGAACATCCTGGCAAGAACAGCCTTTTTTAAAAAAATATTTATACTTTTCAGATATATTCATTTCACCATTTTACAATCATTTTGACATTTTAAAACTTGACTTCCTTCCCCCTCTTTCTGCAGTTCCTTAAATTTATTTTTAATATCTTATGCCTATCCAAATTAACTTATCTTACTCATTTATTTATCTTCTTTAAATATACAGCGGTACCTCGGGTTACATACGCTTCAGGTTACAGACTCTGCTAATCCAGAAATAGTACCTCGGGTTAAGAACTTTGCTTCAGGATGAGAACAGAAATCGTGCTCCAGTGGTGCGGCGGCAGCAGGAGGCCCCATTAGCTAAAGTGGTGCTTCAGGTTAAGAACAGTTTCCGGTTAAGAACGGACCTCCAGAATGAATTAAGTACTTAACCCGAGGTACCACTGTATACTCTTATGTAACCACAGGTTATTATAATAATCCTGCTAGTGTTTTTATCTCTTTAGAATTTATCTGTAAATATTCAATAAACCATTTCCATTCTTTTGTAAAAAGTTTGTTATCTTGATTTCTTATTCTCCTGGTAAGTTTCACTATTTCTGCATATTCCGTAAGTTTTTGTATCCATTCTTCCTTTGGTGGGACTTCTGCTTCTTTCCATTTTGGGGCAAGTAACATTCTTGCCACTGTAGAAGTCTACATGAATAAATTTCTATACAATTTAGGTAGTTCTATCCCTATAATTCCCAAGAGAAATGCTATGGGTTTGTTTGTTTTTTTACCAAAGAATCCTTTTCATTTCATTGTATATCATTTCCCAGTAAACTGTAACCTTATTACAAGACCACCAATGCAAGAACAGCCTCTGAACCAAGGATGAATAACCATTTGCCTGTGGAGGGCTACATTTTATTGGTATTAATCTGTCAGAGACCTAATGCCAGTAAATCTAGAGGGCAGCACAAGAGACTTGTGGAACCATAGAACTGTAGAAGGGACGCTGAGAGTCATCTAGTCCAACCCCTGTAATACAGGAATCTCAACAATGATAGGTAGAGCCAGCATTGAAAGATCAAAAAGGGAAGTCACTATGAACGTTGGCCACCGCCTGTTATCCCTGTGGTAACTTTTCTCACACCTCCTGCTTCACACCCAAAAAGTTGGAAGCATCCTGAGGCCCCACTTTCATGGTTTGTATTCATACTGACAAGCAAGATCAAGCAAGCTTTTGCCCTTCTGCTCCACGGGAGGTTTCTGTTCTTCCTGAGCCTATCTTAGGTCCTGAAACACCTACATTGACTCCCAGTACGTTTCTGAGCACAATTCAAAGTGTTGGTGCTGAGCTTTAAAGCCCTAAATGGCCTTGGTCCAATATACCTGAAGGAGCGTCTCTACCCCCATTGTTCAGCCCGGACACTGAGGTCCAGCTCCAAGGGTCTTCTGACGGTTCCCTCACTGTGAGAAGTGAGGTTACAGGGAACCCGGCAGAGGGCCTTCTCCGTAGTGGCACCCACCCGGTGGGACACCCTCACATCAGATGTCAAGGAAATAAACAACTGACTTTTAGAAGACATCTGAAGGCAGCCCTGTTTAGGGAGGTTTTTAATGTCTGATGTTTTATTGTGCTTTTAATACAGAGGTACCTCTAGTTACGAACTTAATTCATTCCGGAGGTCCGTTCTTAACCTGAAACTGTTCTTAACTGGAGGTGTGCTTTCACTAATGGGGCCTCTGGCTGCCGCTGCGTCACTGGCACATGATTTTCGTTCTCATCCTGGGGCAAAGTTCTCAACTCGAGGTAACTCTTCCAGGTTAGCGGAGTTTGTAACCTGAAGTGTTTGTAACCTGAGGTGTTTGTAACTCAAGGTACCACTCTATTCTGTTGGGAGCCGTCCAGAGTGGCTGGGGAAACATAGCCAGATGGGCGGGGTATAAATTATTATTATTATTATTATTATTATTATTATTATTATTATTATTATTA
>JAXCMG010000175.1:135882-154794 GCA_034642415.1 Podarcis siculus
TATTATTATTATTATTATTATTATTATTATTATTATTATTATTATTACAGTCATACCTCGGGTTACAGACACTTCAGGTTGTGTTTTTTAAGGTTACAGACCCACTGAAACCCGGAAGTACCGGAACGGGTACTTCCATTTGGGACTCACCTTCCTGCCATTTGGGACTCACCTTCCTGCCTGTACCTTAGCAGGTAAGTGAAAAAACGGAAAGAGCACTAAGCCACCAAGGGTGCAGCTTTGCCTCAGCCACTGACTGCAGTTGCTGAGCACATTCAGAACTGCAGCTGTATACACAGTGCTTAACCCACACATAACCCACACATTTATATTTTTCTAATTTAAAACATTTAAAACAACTCAGCGCTTGTTAGTAACTGAAGACTGTCCATCAAAATTAATTCAGTCTAATTTGCAATTGCGCTGCCTGAATTCTCTCTTCAGAAACTTAATTCTGTAAGTGCAGGCCTTCTTGTTTAATATGGTAATGACTTGGAGCCGGAGGAAATTTGGCTATGTACATTTTGCTTTTGTTTTCCTGCTGTTGTTACTATTTGTTTGAAGATGGCTTCCCAGCCTCCACCGTGACATTGAGGCATCTGATCAAGATTTGTATTTTAAAATGAGCTTAAAAAAATATATTTGTAAATGTTTGTATCTCTCATGCCAGGCAGAAACCATACTCTGGCAGCTGTTTATCTTCTTGATCAAGGGCCCCCCTGATCTATAGCAGTGCCTCAGGGTTGTAAAAGGAAATTACCGGCTGGGAACAAAAGGTCACAGTGACCATACAAATTACAGAATAATCAAGTTGCAAAACACAATTAAGAGTTGGTAAATAGTAAGAATTATTGTGCCTCCCATTAGAGACTTGAGCCACATTTTCCTAAGGTTAAAAGGGCAAGAGCTAATGGAAATAGGGAAAGGGGGGCTTCTCTCTGAAGAAAGTGTTTTTAAGTTTTTTCTTACTTTGAAAACGTCTTTGCTTATAAAAAAGTATATATGTTAATGTATGGAATATATTGGCTTAAATGTAATCATGCAAAGGATTTAGAAAGTAAGAAATGTTAGATTCTTATGTTAGATTCTTATTTCATAGAATCATAGAATCATAAAGTTGGAAGAGACCACAAGGGCCATCGAGTCCAACCCCCTGCCAAGCAGGAAACACCATCAGAGCACTCCTGACATATGGTTGTCAGCCTCTGCTTAAAGACCTCCAAAGAAGGAGATCTTTCATAGATGGTGTGTGAGAAGGTGAACCCAAGATCTCTGTTTAAGATAAAATTAGAACCATTAGCCATCTGTTTTGCAGGGAATAGGGCAAAAGGTGAAATGTTAGTTAAGGCGCCTTGTCTAGGGCAAAAGGTTATCTGGTAATTAAGGTGCCTTGTAGAGGTTAATGGCTACTTGTTTGCCAATTATAAATAGAAGGAAATATAGCTCTTTGTCTCCCATAAAAGGTAATAGGAAATGGGTGTATCTTTTATGATTGGTTCTAGCAAACAGCCAATAGGAATTTCAACCAGGCTGATTGGACAGAGGCAGCCAAAGGAGGAGCAAGGGGGCTGGGTTAAGGAAATATAAGTGCTGGCCATAATGGCAGGAGGGCAGGCCAGAGCTTGGTAACCATATACCACTGTGCCTCTCATTTATTTGTCTGACAAATAAATTATTATTTTAATTTCTCTATTGCTGCGTTGAATATTTCATTCCAGCTAAGCGTTAACCACAAGCAGGGTGCTACAACATCACATAGATCTACATTTAAAAGGATGCCATCATTAAACTTTGCCACAGACAGAAAACCACTGAACCTTCTTTTCACCTTTCTAAAAAACTTGAGAACATGTCAGGAAAGCTGAGAAGAGATGGCATGATGTCATTATCCTCCTTTCTGACACCCTTGTAAACTTCTTCTACGGGCCTTCAAAACATATGGCAAGGGTTTTCAGCTAAGCAGAAAGCTGATCACTGGAGCTGTTTTGTTTTGTTTGCTTGGTTTTTACTTCTGGGCCAGTTGCCAAAATGTTTATTTTATTTTAATTTTTGTAGGAAAGCCAGAGTTTTGGGCTGGCAGTCAGCACGTTTGTAAAGGCCAGGATATTTTGAGTAGAAGTCAGCAGAAAGGCTGACTTTCCCCAAACTGATGTTTCGCCCAATTTTGGGGAGCAATTTTGACACACACACACACTTACCTTTCTAAAAACAAACAAACACCAAAGGTTGTGCTTTTGGGAAGACTGTCACTCCTATTCCACCCACTGCCACATTTCTTTCCCAGAATGCCCTGGGAAATATCCAGAGATATTGAAGCAGTTGATTACTTCTTACGCAACAAAAAAAACCCAGCCATCAATATATATAAATCTTTGTTATTAGCAAACGAATCTGGTATACGGAGGGAGGGTTGGAATAAAGAATTAGAGATTTCAGTTTTAAACACACAGTGTGAAACTGTTTTAGCTGCTATAACAAGGGTCTCTGAACCTTAAATTGGGGCTCATACAACAAAAATTATATTTAGAATATACAGGACCCGATTACGTTTGTTTTAAAAAGGGCTTTCCAAGGTATCTAACTGTTGGAGATGCAATAGGGATAATGCTTCTCTAAAACATATGTTTTTTCATTGTCCTATATTGAAAGATTTTTGGCAGAAGGTAACTGAAACTATCAACAGAACTGTACGGAACAACCTTACATATACAGAGCAAAATATCCATTTGAATTATA
This sequence comes from Podarcis siculus, assembly GCA_034642415.1. Classification (NCBI taxonomy): domain Eukaryota; kingdom Metazoa; phylum Chordata; class Lepidosauria; order Squamata; family Lacertidae; genus Podarcis; species Podarcis siculus. The sequence goes on from JAXCMG010000175.1 coordinate 138,619, forward strand.
TACCCAGCACATGGAAACTTACAAAAGGACAATACAAGTAGACTCTCCATGCCCTCAACACAGCAAAAAGACTGATACTGATGAATGGGAAAAATAAAAATGCCCCCCCCCCTGCTACAATTGAACATATAAACAATTTGCATATAAACGCAGATTTGCCATGGAGGAATTCAATATTTGGAATCCATTCTTACAAATACTGTAATAGGTTAAGATCTGGTGAAGTACAATAATAACCTTGCAAAATATAGTTTGGTGCCAAACAGGTTCTGTTTCTCTTTTTCTGCTTTTCTCTTTTATTTACGTCCCGCCATGTTTAGCGCACATATAATTATGTATCTTTTGAACTTTCAATAAAGATGTTTGGGGGCTGGGAGAGATAATGCCCTGGGAAATATGATGGCAGTGGAAACCAGAGATTTGCTCTTGCTGGAGCTGGCAGTTTTCAATGAAAAGAAAGGCCTAAGGCACACACATCCTAGCTCAGCCAGGAGCCAGTTGACTCACGTCACTTCTTGAATCCTCGAGCTCCTTCTAGAGGAACCTTTTTGCTCAGGAAAGGCGCATTGCACTCAGGAAACACACTGCACAGTGGGTGCTCTGAGCACTTTCCAAGTGAAATCCACCCAAATCACAACCAACTTATTCTGGATCCAACCCAAGGTAAAGGTAAAGGGACCCCTGACCATTAGGTCCAGTTGTGACCGACTCTGGGGTTGCGGCGCTCATCTCGCTTTATTGGCCGAGGGAGCCAGCTTACAGCTTCCAGGTCATGTGGCCAGCATAACTAAGCCGCTTCTGGCAAACCAGAGCAGTACACGGAAATGCTGTTTACCTTCCCGCCGGAGTGGTACCTATTCATCTACTTGCACTTTGACGTGCTTTTGAACTGCTAGGTGGGCAGGAGCAGGGACCGAGCAATGGGAGCTCACCCCGTTGTGGGGATTTGAACCGCCAACCTTCTGATCGGCAAGTCCTAGGCTCTGTGGTTTAACCCACAGCACCACCCGCATCCCTGGATCCAACCCAACCCAACCCAATGCTAATTCATACGGAAATGAAGTCAGATAACCTTTAGCTGGATTATTAAAGTCTAATTTACATTACTGGACTTCTGCTTCTCCATCAAACATTACTAACTCACAGAAATATCTACTACATATATTGAAGTTAGTAATTTCTGGCATTAAAAAAAACAACCAAGAATAGTGAAGTTGCCAGAGGAGAGTGCATATTTTCTAGTTTGCGTTAATGTAAATTGCAATATAATTTATAAAAAAAACCTTACACATTTACCTGTTAATGTGGATAGTGATTTGCTGTTTCAAAAAAAGGAGTACATTCCCTCATTCAAAGAGTAGCCTCTTTAAAAGGCTGCATATTGATTTGCCTTAATGAACTTTACAGCCTGACATCCTGTTGTTGTTGTTTTCTCCCCTCGTACATCCACTTAGGCACTGATCAGTAATTAAGGGTTAGATAACAGGACCGTGACATCATCTGCATGAGGCAAACTTTTTTTCCAGAAGAATTAATTAAAATCTAATTTCCAGGCGAGACAGGACCATCTGAGCCAAAACAAGGCAATGGTAATTGGCTGGAAAAAAGAGGAGGAACTGAAAAGTTTCTGTGGCACAATATCCCCACCTCGTAAAGATCTTTCTGACTCCTGCACAGTCTCTGTATTATTGCCCAAAGGTAGCAAAATGCCATCAAAAATGAAAGACAGAAAATGATTAAAGGTAAGTCCACATAGGTAAGGTAAAGGTAAAGGACCCCTGACAGTTAAGTCCAGTCACAGACGACTCTGGGGTTGCAGTGCTCATCTCGCTTTACAGGGAGCATGCGTTTGTCCGCAGACATTTTTTCCGGGTCATGTAGCCAGCATGACTAAGCCGCTTCTGGTACAACAGAACACTGAAACCAGAGCAGCGCATGGAAACGCCGTTTACCTTCCCGCCAGAGTGGTACCTATTTATCTACTTAAACTTTTTTTGGCGTGCTTTCGAACTGCTAGATTGGCAGGAGCTGGGACCAAGCAACAGGAGCTCACCCCGTTGTGGGGATTCGAACCGCTTACCTTCTGATCGGCAAGCCCAAGAGGCTCAGTGGTTTAGACCACAGCGCCAACCGCGTCCCTACATACTGAACCCATATAGGCAACCAAACTACATGTGTGTGTGTGTGTGTCCCACCTATTTAGAAGTATATGAGAAGAAGAGGGGGGTGCTAGTGTAGAGGCGTCCTTAACATGCATCCCTCATATTGAAGGTTAGGGAAGAAGGCTCAGAGCCAGGGGACTGGTGGTGGGACAATGATGAATGGTCAGAGGGAGAGGGGGCAGAAGACTGGGAGGAGGAGGTGTCAGAAGCTGAAGAGGTAACAGGGTTTAGTGAGCAGGAAGAGGCTATGGCAGAGAGCAGTTCAGAATCGGCGGCGGAAGCGGAGGTTGAAGAGGATTGGGCCAAGAGGCAGAGATCAGGCAGCCTGGTGAAGAAGTGAGGGGGGGGTCTCCCCATCCTGCTGCAACCAGCTCCTCTCTCCCCTGGTCTCCCAGACCCTGCAGAGGTATGAAGTGGTGGGGCAGAAATAGACAAGGCGTCAGAGCCTCAGATTGCTTGGGAAGGACCCGGTGAAAAGGAGATTTGGAAAGCTGTGGGAAGGTGTGGACCATCAGTCCTCGCAACTGCCTCACTGGGGCAAAATATACTGGGAAGAACTGGTGTGCTCACTAGGCCTGAGCTGTTTTGTTTCTGTGATTAAAGGGTTAACTTCACTGACACCTTGTCAGTTATTGCTGACCAGTCATGAGAAGAAGAAAAATTGTGATACAAATGCATGTGGGGTGTTTGTAATCTGAAAATCTCATCTAAAAACATATTTTTTCTCTCCACTAACAAGAAAATTAAATTGGTTTTCAAAATTAATCCATTCAGTATTCTACTCAGAAGTCCTACTGACTTCAATGGGTCTTACTCCCAGGAAAGTGTATATAGAATTGAAGTCTCAAAAAGCTATTTTAAGAACCATGTTAATTAAAAATAAAACTTTTTTATGTAGATCTGTTTGGTAAAATTACAAAATTGTAATTGCAGTTTTGTACAACTGTATTTCCTTTGCAGAGATAAGGTAATTAATGTGATTTTGACGAAAACTAAGTTGGGTTTTGTGGTGGGGTTTTTTGAGAGGGTGGGAGTTGGTAACCGTTGGCTTTTGTGTAGGTGTAAAGAAATAAGAATGAATCGATACAGAAGAATCTATTCTTAGGGGAAATTGAACAAATACATCTTTATAATTGCAACATGCAACAAGCTGTACAGCTGCATGCCTCTTTTGAATAATTTGGGTCTGCGTGTAAATAAATACATTGGATGCTGAGAAAAGTTAGAAGAATGAAGAACTCAAAAGAGCCTAACTTGTTTCAGAAAAAAAAGTTTTGCTTGCTTTCAAATAAAGTGGGAGCCAAGCTGCTCATATGTGACATGAGTTCTATGAGTTATGAAACAATCTTCCTCCTCCCACTGAAAATCAACAACTCAGATACAGAAATGCCCAACCGTTGCAGGAGATTCAGGCTAAACATGGAGCTCTACATAACCTAAAACTTTGGAAATGAAGGAATGGGTTTCCCAAATCTAAAATCTGACTGTGCAGTCAGTCTGAAATGGGCCCCAAAATCCCCATTTTCCTTCTCCATTAGCCAAAATGCATTAACTGGAGCACTTGAGCCAAGAACCTAGCTGTATAAACAAAGCTCTCTCCTTACGCTTAATGAATGGCCTTGTCAGTTCCGAAGTACAGACAGGATGGCAGAGCTGGGGCTTATCTTGTGGGTTGTAGATATCCTGACACATTGATGCACAGACCTTGCAAGACACCCCTGCGCTCAGGGATGACGCCAGGAGTGCTCTTAGAGTTGGTGACCTTCTTACCCCAAGATAAGGAATACAGGAACAGGAACATCCTTTTATGGTCAAGAATACCGGAACAGGAACATCTGTTTATGGTCATGGATGTCAACTTACGTGTATAAGCTGATGTATCTGGATTCCTGGGGAAGGGGGAAGAGGGTGCCTGGAGGATATATATACTGTATGAAATTTCTCTTGCTTTTGTGCTTGCTGTGCTTGCAGTGCCTTCTGCTATCCGGAGAGCAGAATAAACTCTTTCTCTGAACCAAACCTCGGTGTCATTTGACTTCCTTCCTCCCGTCCAGGAGCAACGCTCACCCAACCAATCGATAAAGTCTAATAAGGCTAGCTACAGAAAGTGATCTGTGGGCATCTTCTGCATGTCCACATGAGGCGAGCACTCCTCCTGCGAGAACTTCGTTCCCTCCGCCTCTCTGTCCTGAGCCTCTGCAGCTCAGGAGAGGCTGGAGGGTTACTGGACCCAGAGGCAACCTCACCTTCCCCTGACGCGGCTGAGAGTGGAGCACCTACAGGCAATGGGTCCTCGATCACCTCCGGAGCCAGAGCAGATTCAGCTGGTGTCTGTTCCTGAGGATCCAGCACAGGTGAGGGCCCTTCAGGTTCAAGCCCCAGCCCTGGCTCAGCCCGTCCTGGAGGCAGGGACTCCTGTGCAGGCTGGGATTCCTCAGGTTCAGCCTCTGAATTCCCAGGCCATCACAGGATCTCTGGAGATGGTTGGAATGCCCTGCACGAAGCCCTAGTGTAATATGAAAACTGGGTACCGTATGAAAATATTCACAGTGTCAATCGCTGCATGATTTTCAGTTGAATATAAGACGGCCCCAAATTCCATGAAGTTGAAAAATCCCCCTTGGAGTTTCAAATTCACTTGCCTCAGCTGTGCATCATTACCATATAAACATTTCTTTGTTTCCTAAGATTTTTTTCCCCCAGTTGTAAAAGGTCCTGCTACTTGTTTTCTATGTTGGGTGCTAATATTTCAACTCACAAATGCTTAATACCATCCATTGTTTTTAGAGTAGAAAAACGCATTGCAAACCTTATCACATTCATCCACAGAGCAACCCTGAAATAGCTGTTTTATCATGGAAACAGTTGCATATTAAGAAAAGAGCTGTGGGGTGGAGGTAGTGAGATAAGAAGCAGATGCTCCTTCTGTGTTTACAGGAGGAAACAGAATTGCTTTCCTTTTCCCGACTTTCAACTGCATCTCCCTTAAGCACCATGGACAGATCCTTGCTCACAGAGACACAATGAATATGCTATTAGAAGAACGTGGCTGCCTTCAAAAGCAGTGGCCAGGTTTTGATGTAATGCTAAACCATGGTTTAGCACTACACAAGCTATTCTGATCAAACGTTGAGTTGATCCTTCTAGTCAATGGTCTCCACCTACCCAAAGGACCCAAGGCCAGTGGAAGAGGTGGCAGCACTGGGCTCTACAGTGCCATGCACTTCCCTGTTGTTGTTGTTGAGTTTAGTCATTTAGTCGTGTCCGACTCTTTGTGACCCCATGGACCAGAGCACGCCAGGCACTCCTGTCTTCCACTGCCTCCCGCAGCTTGGTCAAACTCATGTTTGTAGCTTCAAGAACACTGTCCAAGCATCTCGTTCTCTGTCGTCCCCTTCTCCTTCTGCCCTCAATCTTTCCCAACATCAGGGTCTTTTCCAGGGAGTCTTCTCTTCTCATGAGGTGGCCAAAGTATTGGAGTCTCAGCTTCAGGATCTGTCCTTCCAGTGAGCACTCAGGGCTGATTTCCTTAAGAATGGATACGTTTGATCTTCTTGCAGTCCATGGGACTCTCAAGAGTCTCCTTCATGGATCACTGCCTTGTCGTGGTGAAGGGGCTTGAATAACTCAGAGGAGCTATGAGCTATGCCGTGCAGGGCCACCCAAGACAGACAGGTCATAGTGGAGAGTTTTGACCAAACATGATCCACCTGGAGCAGGAACCGGCAAGCCACTTCAGTATCCCTGCCAAGAAAATTCCATGGACAAAGACCATAGGCATATAAAAGTTATGACCATGCTCTAATCCAGGCATAGGCAAACTCAGCCCTCCATCATCCCTAGTCAGGGATTTGCCTATCCCTGCTCTAACCAACCAAGCTACTGGTGTTGTTGCAGGTACGACTCATACTTTGATACATTTAGCATTTTTACCGACAGTTATTATAGAGGCATTGGATAATATTCCTCCTTCACTGCTACGTCCAGAGCAGTCTACATTCTGCCACTTAAAAATAACAGCCACCTACTGTCTTGCGTGGTGTTACCCAGATAGTCAGCAGTAGGAAGTGTTAAATGTTACCATATGTTCACCTTTCACACCCTTCGAAGGTGTTGGTTTTCTCCTTCACATGTATTCATTTAAAAAAGCAAATGTGTATAAAATACCAGCAGGAACCATTTTAGATAAATAAGCCCAGCCTGACAGGCACTAGACGGTTTCTTATTTAAAAGCAAGCATGTCTCATTGGTCCAACTGGGAATAGCAAGTCTATTATATGGAAACAAGAACAGACTTGGCTATAAAGCAGGGCTTGGGAAGCTGTGAAACGCCAGACTTTTTTTTATTCTAACTCCCATCAGCCCCGGCCAGCACAGCCAAAGGTCAGCAATGATGGGACTTCTAGTCTAGTGGCATCTAGAGGGCCACAAAATTAGCCAACGCTACGTCTCCACCTCCATCATTCTGCCTGGACACTGAGGTCCAGCTCCAAGGGCTTTCTGGCGGTTCCCTCACTGTGAGAAGTGAGGTTACAGGGAACCAGGCAGAGGGCCTTCTTGGTAGTGGCGCCCGCCCTGTGGAACGCCCTCCCACCAGATGTCAAAGAGAAGAACAACTACCAGACTTTTAGAAGATATCTGAAGGCAGCCCTGTTTAGGGAAGCTTTTAATGCTTGATGAATCATTGTATTTTAATATTCTGCTGGAAGCCGCCCATCAGGCTGGGGAAACCCAGCCTGATGGGCGGGGTATAAATAAATTATTATTATTATTATTATTATTATTATTATTATTATTATTATTATTATTATTATTATAAAACATTCCAATGCAGTATGAGCTCATTTTCATGAAACAACAATGCTAGCAAATTACAAGAGATTGAAGGAATAATAGATTGAGATATGAACGATTCATGGACGAATATGCCATAATTTATTTATTTTTTTTAAAAAAGCTTGGATTAGTTGTCCACTTATTAGAATCACAGATCTGTAAAGTTGGAAGGGACCCTGAGGATCATCTAGTCCAACCCCTCTGCAATGCAGGAATATTTAGCTGTCCCTTATGGGGATTGAACCTACAACCTTGGCATTAACAGTGCCATGCTCTAAACAACTGAGTTATTGGTGGATTCTCTCCCAATTGTGTGCTCAGCAAGATGTCTGCTACTATCCCATTTCTGTTAAATAGAAAAAAGAAATCTATGTGAAGAAGTAAACTTAAATGTGTATTTTAAAACCTATTTCTCTCTCCAAATCTGTATTCCAACCATTTATCAAAATATCCGTTTTTAAATGTAGTTTGATAGTATTATTTTTGCTGATGTCATCATCATCATCACCATTTCTTTAAAAAAGTCTATTTCAAAACATCCAGGAATTAATGTAGAAGCTGATGGATACCTAAACCAGTTCAAACTGTTCCCATGCAGAACTGGATCAGGCAGATAGTTTTCATTCTCTTTTGAGTTCTTTGCATACTCTCTTTTTCTGTATATCTCTGTCAAAGATTTAGAATCATAGTTTATTTAACTTTGTTTTTAAAAATGTTTGGAAATTGCATTTCAGCCATGTGTTGGCTGATATTCAAGAAGGATAGTGAAATGTAAACTAATTCATAAATACCCCCCATAGATCAATGAGTCACTTTTTTAAATCTTTCAGCACTCATGCTCTGCCAATTGACATTTGGCAAATGTCCTCACTATGTTTTAGATGCCTGCACAAACTTTTTTTCCAGCAAACCTCCCCAGACATATAATTTAGTTATCTAATTGTAATGATTTGTAATGATTTAACTGTAATGATTTAATGTAAAATGTTTTTTTAAAAAAAGGTAAAGGACCCTAGGACGGTTAAGTCCAGTCAAAGGAAACTGTGGGGTTGCAGTGCTCATCTCACTTTCAGGCTGAGGAAGCTGGTGTTTGTCCACAGACAGCTTTCTGGGTCATGTGGCCAGCAGGACTAAACCGCTTCTGGTGCAACAGAACACTGCGACGGAAACCAGAGCGCACGGAAACACCGTTTACCTTCCCACCGCAGCGGTATCTAGTTATCTACTTGCACTGGCATGCTTTCAAACTGCAAGGTTGGCAGGAGCTGGGACAAAGCAAAGGGAGCTCACTTTGTCGCTGGGATTTGAACCACCGACTTTCCAATCAGCAAGCCCAAGAGGCTCAGTGGTTTAGACCACAGCGCCACCTGCGTTTTACGGATTTTAGCTGTGTCTATCCACATTTTTATCTCTATCCTGCTTAAAGAGGTTTTTTTATTATTAGATGGTTTATATAATTTTTCCTATACAGTGGTACCTCGGGTTACAGACACTTCAGGTTACAGACTCCACTAACCCAGAAATAGTACCTCGGGTTAAGAACTTTGCTTCAGGATGAGAACAGAAATCGCACAGCGGCAGCATGGGAGGCCCCATTAGCTAAAGTGGTACCTCAAGTTAAGAACAGTTTCAGGCTAAGAACGGACCTCCAGAGCGAATTAAGTTCTTAACCCGAGGTACCACTGTACAAATAAATAAGTTGGCAGACAAGTTTTCTGCTGGATCAGCAATTGCATTTGCAGTATGTGTTTTTTGAAATTCAAATGTGTGTCCTGTCAAGAATATGAAGATATCCATTAAAGGAACCAATGGAAATATTTTTGCAATTATCCCAAATAGATGTTCTAGTCAGTTGTTGCACTGACAATTTTGCAGTAACATTTTTAACCTCAATGGCTGCTAGCGATGGTTGGTGGCACTAATGCTTCTGAAACTCAGTATAGTGGTACCTCTGGTTAAGAACTTAATTCGTTCCAGAGGTCCGTTCTTAACCTAAAACTGTTCATAACCTGAGGTACCACTTTAGCTAATGGGGCCTCCCGCTGCTGCCACGCTGCCTCCGCCGCACGATTTCTGTTCTCATCCTGAAGCAAAGTTCTTAACCTGAGGTACTATTTCTGGGTTAGCGGAGTCTGTAACCTGAGGCGTCTGTAACCTGAAGCATCTGTAACCCAAGGTACCACTGCAGTTGGAAACCACAGGCGCAGAGTGTGCTCTTGCACTCCTGTCCTGCTTCCCAGTTTCCCATAGGCATAAGGTTGACAACTGTTAGAAGAAGAAGAAATAGAGTTTGGATTTGATATCCCGCCTTTCACTCCTTTTAAGAAGTCTCAAAGCGGCTCACATTCTCCTTTCCCTTCCTCCCCCACAACAAACACTCTGTGAGGTGAGTGGGGCTGAGAGACTTCAGAGAAGTGTGACTGGCCCAAGGTCACCCAGCAGCTGCATGTGGAGGAGCGGAGACGCGAACCCGGTTCCCCAGATTACGAGACTACCGCTCTTAACCACTACACCACACTGGCTCTCTAACAAGATGCTAGACCAGATGGGCCATTGGCCAGCAGATTCTTCTTATGTTCTTAGGTGCTTCCATTTTTCTCTTTCTGTATATTAAATTTCAACGGTTATCATTAAAACCGTTACAGCCCAGGCTATGTGCAAAATGTGGATTCTTATTTTTTAACATTGGTGTGATTAAAATTCCACCAGAGGTTTGCTAATGTAGTATACATGAGCCACACACAAGCCCATAACCTATATTCTCCTAAGGCATTTTGTACTGACCTTCAGATCCAATTAATTTCTAGCCAATGGAACACGCTGTGTTCAAAGGAATTCCTAACATCACTCAAAATTCCCAAAGGATAACCTTAGCTAACTATCTGAGAGGGTGCTTAAAAAAAATAAATACTGCATATTACTGCAGGAAGTCTAAAGCGAAAAGCATAATTCAGTTTTCCCTGTCACTTACATTACCTACTTGTTGTGCACAAGGTACATTTGTGTTTTTCTGGGGTCAATCACATTCCTAGGACAGCAATTCATTGTCCATTTTTATTTCTCAGGCTTGACAGCTCCTCCAATTCTATCAAGCCCCTTATTATAAACTGATAATACAAAGAGTGCCAGGCAAAGGTAAAGAGAGTAAGGAAAGAGCTGGAAAAACTGATCAGTATATCTTAGTCACTTTTCTTACACAGTGACTCAAAGCCAGGGGGAACCATCTTGTGGGGACTGAGCTATGTTGGGTCTCTGATTTGGAGGGGGGGCAGCCTGTGTTTCGTTAGCCCAAAAATGGTAAACGAGCGAGGTCCCAACTAAAGAAGAGTGGCAGCTTAAGTTGACTGAATATGCACAGCTCGCAGACTTAACATATAGAATAAGAGAAAAAGATGAACATGTTGCAAACATTTGCGTGTGGAGGTCCCCAAGCCACCCCTCAAAATAATTCACAAATCACACGTAATTTTTGTTTGAGGTTTTTGGCATAATTTTGGCCACAACTTTATTAAAATATATAATCTGTGAGTGGTTGCTTAGGCATTGGTTATGACTATCTGTCCCCCCGCCTGGGACAGAACTGACTTTCCGAACTCCCTCGGAAGCCAGTGAAGGGAAAACAATGTTGGGGATCAGTTGAGCTGAGCGACAGTCCCTCACCACTCACCCAACCAGCTCCCCAAGGCTTGCCGGCCCTGGTCCCATTTCAGGGATTGGGCGAAATTGTGGCAGGCCCCAGGATTCCTTTAATGGAATTCCCATCCACACCACCATTGGAGGGCAGGCCCAGCCTATCCTGACCCCTCCTCCACCAATTTTTATAACCAATGCCTAACCGCAACCTTACAAGTTGTGACGAATTGCTAAGTAGTAGGCAAAAACCAAATGGCACCAGCCAATCAGCCAAATGGACAGAATTCCTTCTAGGCCCCTGCTCCAATGGCAGACGACCCCATGACAGGCATAGCAAGGTCAACTGGATCACAGGGCGGGCGGGCGGGTAATCCAATGCACTCTGCAAAAGAGAAAGCAAAAGTAGAGTGCCCCCAATATTTAAAGCCTTTGGTCCCACCCACCCAATTTGCAACATGCAATTTGCCCCAGCAACCCAATCATCCAATCGTTGCTTCAGGCAATAACCATTTAACCTGCCTGGCAACAGAGGGTTGGCCTGGCAGACCCCACCGCAACACGTGCTCTCATTTTAGGGAGATCACGCTATGTACATCTTTTCCTCCTGTAGCCGCATCTTCTCTTCATTAATATCCATTTCATCCTTCACTTGTTATGGTCACAATAAGATCTAATTTGACATGAATTGGCTCAGAATAAGCAAAGCTATTCCCCATTTGGAGGGACATAGTTCCTTTTACTCCAAGCCCATCACTATAGACATCAGTATAGACATTGCCCCCTCTCCATTTTCTCCATATTTGACTTGGAATACAAGGAGCTATATTACGGTTCCCCACTGAGGCCTTCACCAGCTGCCTTTTCTTGTCTTTCTCCCCTTCTACTTCCCACAGGTAGCAGTCAGTCTCCAGGGGTTACAACTTCAAAAGTGCTGCTGCCTCTTTCATATCTCCCAAAGGGAAGGAACAGCCCCAGGAATGCGGAAGCTTTGGGAACGTTCAGTCTCACAGTTTTATGTTGGCTTTTAATACTCCGCTATGTGCATTCAGTCTTTTCTTCCCCACATATCTATGCTTGTGCCCAAAGCTACACATCCTATTACACTCACAATGCCATTACTGGCTCATCAGGATTTATAGTATTTATCCTTAAGGTCATATTAATAGAACGGGGCTTTTAAAGAGTGGACGCTCTGCAACCTGGGGTCTAGTCATGATGAATGGCTCTTTGTAACACCCTGGTAGGAATACAGTTTCTAGAACAGAGCAGATTTCCAACAAAAGGACGTTGATGTCTTTTTGGTTTTGTAAATGGTGTCAAGGTCTATCCATTAAAAGACCCAGTAATTATAAGTTTCCCGACTGCATTTTAAAAAATGCCAAGGATAAACATCATTGTGGAAATTCAATACTCTACTCCCCCCCCCATCCCCATGTTTTGATTAGCTAAGAGTATCTGAAGTGTTATTTTCACTCATGCATATGGTATAAAAGGGATACATTCTCCAGCAGTGGCAGACTTTTGGCTTTAAAATTTCAGTGGTGCCTTGTGCAACAACAAAATTAGGTGACCATCACCCACTAACCTTCCAATGTTCACCTGCCCCTGCAGTGTCATTTCGGCTCAGCTCCTAGTGTGAGTGAACCACCACACTTGCCTAAATCCACCTCTGGATCTGGAGGCTAGGGCCTGAACCAGGGGCCCGCAAACTTACCTCGCCTCAGGCCGGTGTCTCCAGCGCCGATCGCGTGGCGGGCCGGAGGGCAGGGGAGTGCATGCCCATATGCATGAACACACACTATTTCTGGCACACTTCCGGGTCGGAGGAGCACTTCCGGGTCGGAGGAGCACACAGCTTGTGTGCATGTGCACGGGCCTCCTCTGACCTGGATGTGCACCAGAAATAACACTTGTGCATGTGCACAAGTTATTTCCGGTGCTCCTCCGACCCGGAGGTGGGCAGTCACACAGCGCTGGTAGGAGCGGGCAGCGGGCGTCGGGCGTCACCGTGGGTCGGGTAAATGAGTCCCTCAGGCTTTATCTGGCCAGTGGGCCTTAGTTTGGGGACCCCTGGCCTGAACCAAGGAATTCATGTTACAAGAAGGAAGATTACAACTAAACATCAAGAAGAGCTTTGTGGCATTAAGAGCTCTTTGACAGTGAAATGAGTTTACTTAGAATGTGGTGGACTCTTCTTCCATAGAGGTTATGAAGCAGAGGTTGGATGGTCATCTGTCAGGTATGATCTAGTTGAGATTCCTACATTTCAAAAGTCAGAAAGCTCTTCTTCAGGCATAGGCAAACTCGGCCCTCCAGATGTTTTGGGACTACAACTCCCATGATCCCTAGCTAACAGGACCAGTGGTCAGGGATGATGGGAGTTGTAGTCCCAAAACATCTGGAGGGCGCCAAGTTTGTCTTTGCCTGCTCTTCTAAACATCTCCATCTTCCAGCTTGCTCCATCTTCCATGTGGCATCCCTTTAGATATCTGAAGGTATAATTCAGATGGTGGTGCTTGTGGATACAGGGCAGGCACATATTCCTATTTATGTCACCTGTACTGGTCAACAGCCCTGTTTGTGCCCTGTAGGGGTGGTCCATTCCTGTTGCCAGGGTGGGACAAATGAGTGCTCTACCTGCTACAGCTGCAGTTAACCCCAACCCAACAGGATTTCTTTGGGGAAATAGTCTTTTTAGTTTGTGACATAACAGCCACCAATGCAGCTTCCATTTACAGAATGCTAGGCTGGTTCAAGAGCAGGAGCAATTTAAGAATGGAGGAGTAAGCGGGGAGGCCATTGCCTTTCCCTTATCCGGACCTGTTCCTCAAATTCCATCCATATGGGGGGGCATTGGCTGGCACTGTGCACCTCCCCATCCTCAAAATGCCCCAGCTAGAATTGTAGCTGCCCTACCTGGTGCCAGAGTGGTGCATGCTCTAGCTATCTCCTGCTTGGACTACTGCAATGCGCTCTACGTGGGGCTACCTTTGAAGGTGACCCGGAAACTGCATTTAATCCAGAATGCGGCAGCTAGACTGGTGACTGGGAGTGGCCGCCGGGACCACATAACACTGGTCCTGAGAGATCTGCATTGGCTCCCAGTACGTTTCCGAGCACAATTCAAAGTGTTGGTGCTGACCTTTAAAGCCCTAAACGGCCTCGGTCCTGTATACCTGAAGGAGCGTCTCCACCCCCACCGTTCAGCCCGGACACTGAGGTCCAGCACTGAGGGCCTTCTGTGGTTCCCTCATTGTGAGAAGTGAAGTTACAGGGAACCAGGCAGAGGGCCTTCTCGGTAGTGGCACCCACCCTGTGGAACACCCTCCCTTCAGATGTGAAGGAAATAAGCAGCTATCTTCTCTTTAAAAGACATCTGAAGGCAGCCCTGTTCAGGGAAGTTCTTAATATTTAATGCTGTATTGTTTTTAACACTTGATTGGAAGCCGCCCAGAGTGGCTGGGGAAACTCAGCCAGATGGGCGGGGTATAAATAATAAATTATTATTATTATTATACCTGACTAGGAAGGCTGACTACAAGTCTGGATCCAGTGCTGGTGCCGTGGGGCTCCTATTCTGTGTGCTTGTCCTCTCTAGAACAACCAGCTGATTTATGCTGACCTCATCTTGATGCCTGAGGTGTTGGCAGTGAGTACAGGAACAGCAAATTGGCCCGGGGGTCTTCCCCCACCCACCCACCCTGCCCAGTCCCTGCTGCCACCCAACTGAACCACATCAGCTGCAATGGTGGCAGCAGCAGTAGCAATGGGCACTAGGATCCCACAACTTGCCTGAATATGCCACATTCTGGCACCGGACATGATTAATGCAAAGAAATTGCCATTCTGACAGCTCCATCCTAACTAACCTTATCCTGAAATAAGTTACTTCACCTTCAATAGATTTGTTTCCAACAATGTCTGCCTGTACACTCAGAGAAATAGCCTTCTACGTGATAATAAATATCCAGATGTGTGGGAATGACTGTCAAGCTATCAAGAATGCCTGTGGCAATAATTTGGGGGAAAGATGTTCTCGTGAGGTTTTTATTTATTCCTCGGAGAAGGAGAAGCAAAATATCAAGTCCTTCTGAAGTTCTGCCGCCATTCCGAGTTGTCACCGTGTCGTCTTTAGATGGTGGGGAGCCTCTGAACTACTTTCACGGAATAATACTTGCCGATCTCCAGTGAATTTGGAGACTCATAATTTGTTACTGTAAATTTCCCTAGGCTTCTCCTAAAATAATGCAGTTGAAGCCTAAGACTTTAATTTCTTTGTGAACAGCACCCTCTGTCTCTGAATGCTGAACACTGCAGACCAGTGTGTCGTGTACACAGAATGGAATATGGCAAAATCCCCAAGGATGTGGTTTACCAGGAGCTGGCTTCAGGCACCAGGTCACTTGGCAGACCAACCCTGTGTTACAAAGATGTGACGTGAAGGTTGCCAACATTAACCCCACGGTGTAGGAATGCCTTGCAGATGGTTGCAGTACCTGGAGACAGACAGTCAGGTCATGTATCCACAGCAGTCACCAGAGGACAAATGACCGTTGAGAAGAGAGCAGAGAGAATAAGCACCATGGTACATCTGGCAAAACCCTACACCTTCATCTGCCGCAGCTGCAACACAACATGTCTCTACAGCCACAGCAGGCACTGTAACTCTCCAACCATTTGACTTCACCCTGATGGCACACTCTTCCATCGTCTCTCAAGAAAGATGGATGCCAGCAACATGAATGTGTCTCAGTGACTTACAACAGTGGGCCTCAAACTGCATTATGAGGCAGCTAGGATTCTTTGGTGTAAAAATCAGTCTTCTTCTTCTTCCTTGGCGATCACTCGTAGCCAAGTAAGATTGTCTTCCATAAGTGACTATGGAGGCCAATTCTGGATCCACACGTCCTTCCACAGTAGGGACATAGGTTTCTGGATGGGAGTTGATCATGGTGAGGGTTTGCCAGGCGTGCCTTCCTCTTAGCACCTTTTTCCCTTTTGTCTTGAGTTCAAGCATCTTCAAAACCCATGGCACCTTTGGTAAAGGCTGTTCTCGAGTTGGAGCACTTGCAGGCCAGTGTTTCCCAGTTGTTAGTGCTTATACTACATTCTTTTAGACTTGCCTTGAAAGAGTCTTTAAACCTCAATAAAGAAGAAGAAGAGGAGGAGGAGGAGGAGGAGGAGGAGGAGTTTGGATTTGATATCCCGCTTTATCACTACCCGAAGGAGTCTCAAAGCGGCTAACATTCTCCTTTCCCTTCCTCCCCCACAATAAATAAGAGTCCCCCAAAATAGAGGGCGTCTTATACAAGGGGGTGTGTTATACACAGGGAAAGTACGGTATGTCTGCAACCTTGAGCCAATTGCAATCTCTCCGCTGAACCTACCTCACAGAAAAAATGCACAAGGGAAGGAATTGTGTACAACACCTTCCACAGATAAATGGAATGAAATGAAATTTTAACTGTAATCTTTCCCTCAGTCCCTTTCAGGGGAAAAAAGAAAGAAAGAAAGAAAGAAAGAAAGAAAGAAAGAAAGAAAGAAA
>JAXCMG010000175.1:154804-196891 GCA_034642415.1 Podarcis siculus
AAAGAAAGAAAGAAAGAAAGAAAGAAAGAAAGAAAGAAAGAAAGAAAGAAAGAAAGAAAGAAGAACAGAAACTGTGAGAATGATCAGGAACATACCAGAGAGTAAATCCTATTGAACTTAGTGGGACTTAAAAAGGTAAAGGGGCCCCTGACAATTAGGATCCAGTTGTGACCGACTCTGGGGTTACGGCGCTCATCTCGCTTTATTGGCCAAGGGAGCCGGCGTACAGCTTCCAGGTCATGTGGCTAGCATGAGTAAGCTGCTTCTGGCGAACCAGAGCAGCGCACGGAAACGCCGTTTACCTTCCCGCCGGAGCGGTACCTATTTATCTACTTGCACTTTGACGTGCTTTCAAACTGCTAGGTTGGCAGGGGCAGGAACTGAGCAACGGGAGCTCACCCCGTCGCGGGGATTTGAACCGCTGACCTTATGATCAGCAAGTCCTAGGCTCTGTGGTTTAACCTACAGCACCACCCACGTCCCTTAGTGGGACTTAGTTCTGTGTAAAAATGCTTAGGATTGTCGTGTACGGCTGCACGGTCTTTACCTAGTTACCTGGGAGTAAGCTCCACCAAATACAGTGGGACTCAATTCTGAGTAGACAGTGTAAAGCTCCATTTGCGACAAATGAATAAACATTCCATGCGTTTCCTAAAAAAATTAAAATAGCTGGCTGCTGAAGCATTGCAATTAAATAATTTAAAGTGGACTGGTTACATTTCCCTTCAAAATTATAGGAAGGGCTTTGTATGCCACCTTCACTGTTTCCTTCATTTGGTGCAGGTATTTTATTTTCAGTATAAACAAGATTCCGTTTTTTTCATTTAACACACACACACACAGAAAGAGAGAGAGAGAGAGAGAGAGAGAGCGCGCAAAGGCTGCTGTTTCCAAAAATGAAAGGTGTGGGGTGGTCTAATCCAGGGGTCAGCAAGATTTACCTAGCCTGGGCTGGTTCACTCCTGCGGAGATCGCTCCGTGGGCCAGATCACATCTGCACAGACGCGATTTCTGGTGCCACAGAAGTGAGTCTGTGGTGCACCGGTTTAGCGCTGCGCTCGGGGACTCGCCAAGTGGGTAGCTCGGTTCGGGGGCAGCTCATGGGCCATTTAAATGACCCCCGTTGTGTTGTAAACAAAAATTGCCCTTTTCACTTATGGGGTATCCAAGAGCCCATATAGAGTCCTTACGCAGGTTCCCTATTGGTAGGAGAAAACAAGAGAGGACAGCCAGAGAATATTGAGAAGCAAAGCAGCTAGTAAGCTTGATCTTTATTGATCTGTTACAACAGGGTGCTTCCCTTACCCGGAGGAAAGGAGGAGGAACCCAGAACAATGACGTGCAAGGCCTTTGCCTTTTGAAATTGCAATTTGCCTTTTGAAATTGCCACCCTGTAGATCAAGACCACCCCCAGAAACATTATGCATACATCACAGAAGGGGTGTAACCTAAGAACGCCCCCCGCCATCATACCTACATCACAGAAAAGGCGGTGTAAAACAGAAATTTGAATGTTGTTTTTCTCCTGTCATTGTTTATCTCCTGTCTGGCAGGTTACAGTGGTACCTCAGGTTAAGTACTTAATTCCTTCCAGAGGACGAATTAAATTGAAGCACCACTTTAGCTAATGGAGCCTCCTGCTGCCGCCGCGCTACCAGAGCCTGATTTCTGTTCTTATCCTGAAGCAAAGTTCTTAACCTGAAGCACTATTTCTGGGTAAGTGGAGTGTGTAACCTGAAGCGTATTGTAACCTGAAGCATATGTAACCCGAGGTACCACTGTACTTGATTGGATACCCTGCTTACTAGATTGGATTTCATGGGGAGCCTGGCCAGTCTTTTGTAATGATAAATACTTAGTTCCTGAGCCAGGTCACAGGCTCACACCCTATTCAAACACAGACATACCCTTAAGACAGGATTTGTGAAGGAAAAGACAATGGGGAGGCTTTTCCATTTTCCTTTGACCTTGCAGAGAAAACATTTGGTCAGTCTGGGACAGTTTGGGAATCAAAAATGGTTCCAGGTCGGTCTTCCTGTGCTGATCTATGTACATGCTTGGTTGGTATACTTATGAACATTGAACATATATCTAAGACCTCAGAATTCCTATCACAGTGGGCCGCTTGTGGCCCATGGACCGCAGGTTGCCAACCCCTGGTCTAATGTCTCCACCACTTTTAATCAAGACAAGGAGGGGAGGAAAAGGGAAACTGGGACCTTTCAGGACCAAATCAGAAACAAGGATGGCTTCTGTAATTCCAGGGCTGTCCCTGGAAAATAGGGGCACTTGGAGGGTATAAAGGTAAAGGGACCCCTGACCATTAGGTCCAGTCGTGACCGACTCTGGGGTTGCCACGCTCATCTCGCTTTATTGGCCGAGGGAACCGGCGTACAGCTTCCGGGTCATGTGGCCAGCATGACTAAGCCGCTTCTGGCAAACCAGAGCAGCACATGGAAATGCCGTTTACCTTCCCGCCAGAGTGGTACCTATTTATCTACTTGCACTTCGATGTGCTTTTGAACTGCTAGGTTGGCAGGAGCAGGGACCGAGCAACGGAAGCTCACCCCGTTGCGGGGATTCGAACTGCCAACCTTCTTATCAGCAAGTCGTAAGCACTGTGGTTTAACCACAATGCCACTGGCGTCCCCTTGGAGGGTATGCGCCCCTCCTATCATTGAGCATACTAGGTCGAGCTGAGGATGTCCAACAACATCTTCAGACTTGTGACATCACACTTTCTATCTGAAACAGAAAAATCTGTTTGTCCAGAACAGGCCCCAGCATCTGAATATGTTATGTTTAGTATTTCCATATGAGAAGAGTCAGTCACCCATTAACAAAGCCGGGCATTAAAAGAAAATATTAAAAGGAATGAATTTGTGTTTGCTTTATCACCTGCCCCAATTATATGTTTCAGACTTTGGGAGTTGTTGTTTATATTGCTTTTCCATGCTGAGCCATGAAGTGTCCAATTTTCGACCACTACAACCTCCGGTGGTGAATGGACTTTATGTTTGCTCACAAGCTGCTGACAAGATAAAAGGTCATTTTTTAAAGTTAAATGGCCATGCATCCTCTCTTGCTTTTTTTCATTACTGGGCACACTAGGCTGTCGCGTGCATTGTCTGAAATATGTAGCAATATTAGTTATTTGTAAACGGAATACATTTACCGACTCGCTTGGTGAGGAGACGGGAGAATGCCTGGTGGCGGGGCTGCAAGGTTAGTCATTATTAGTTAGAGCTTTGATTTAGGATCCAATAACAGCAATCATTCCTCTGACAAGAATAACTTCAAATTCTGTCGTACCAGGTAATCAGTACAAAGGAGAAATATCACATCAGCACGCCTATCATTTTCATATCGTGTCACCCAGGCTACAATGATTGCTGTAAATTAGGGGTGTGCATATTGGGTCGCCTTTGTATTTATGTTTATGGTCTCCTAAAGGCATTGTTAATGGATTACAGAGCCATCTATAGTGCTGGAAATAATGAAAGCGTCTGACTTTTTATGGCACCTACATTTTTAAATGATGTGGGGTAGTTTATAAACAGCCCAGAACTCATTTATCAGGCACCTCTGATATGGCACTCCATCGCTCGCTCCCTCACTTGTAGCACTTTGCACGAAGTTGGTTGGTTGAGGAAACTTTTAAGTCATTGTGAAACATACCGCTTAAAAAATGTGGGCGCCATTTTCATCTATGCATGACCACTAAATGCTCTGCAGCTCACAGGATGGAACTATGAATCAAGATCTAATGAATGGACTACAGTGGTACTTCGGGTTACATACGCTTCAGGTTACATATCCTTCAGGTTACATACTCCGCTAACCCAGAAATAGTGCTTCAGGTTAAGAACTTTGCTTCAGGATGAGAACAGAAATCGTGCTCCGGCGGCGCAGAGGCAGCAGCAAGAGGCCCCATTAGCTAAAGTGGTGCTTCAGGTTAAGAACAGTTTCAGGTTAAGTACGGACCTCCGGAACGAATTAAGTACTTAACCCGAGGTACCACTGTATGTCCTCCAGCTCATGTCAGTAGATCTGAATTGGCAACCATGTCAGGATGGGGTAAGTCAGGGGGAAAAGTTCCACAGACAAATATTCGTACCCCAAGTCAGACACTGAATTTCCAGATACCCTCCCCTCAGTGGAACACATCCTCAAACTGGTGGTTTACTGAAACCATCCTACTCCAGTTTCTAGAGTAGGTTTGCCACTCTGGGCGGCTCCCAACAGAATATTAAAAACACAATAAAACATCAGACATTAAAAACTTCCCTAAACAGGGATGCCTTCAGATGTCTGACGTTGTTTAGTTTAGATAGCTGTTTTGGATATTTAGATAGTTGTTTATTTCCTTGACATCTGATGGGAGGGTGTTCCACAGCGCAGGCGCCACCACCGAGAAGGCCCTCTGCCTGGTCCCCTGTAACTTCGCTTCTCTCAGTTATGATTGACTGGGCTAAAGACTTTGGATATAATATACAAATAGAGGACTGGGAAAAATTGTGGAAAGAAGGAATAAGATTTACTGCATGTACCGCAATAAAAGAAAACGTGATGAAAATTATGTATCGATGGCATATAACACCTGTGAAATTAGCGAAGATGTATAAGATAAGTAATAAATGTTGGAAATGTAAAGAAAAGGAAGGGACGTTTTACCATATGTGGTGGGATTGTAAGAAAGTTAAAAGCTTTTGGGAAATGATATATAATGAACTGAAGAAAATGTTGAAATATACATTTGTTAAGAAACCAGAAGCGTTTTTATTAGGAATTTTAGGAAATGAGATAAACAGGAAAGAAAATAAGTTATTTTTATATGCAGTAACAGCAGCAAGAATATTGATGGCCCAGAAATGGAAACAAGAGGAGCTACCTACGAAAGAAGAATGGAGAAGGAAAATGATGGACTATGCGGAATTGGATAGACTAACAGGAAGGATCGGGAATCGACGGGATCAGAGATTTACAGAAGATTGGAAGAAATTTACAGAGTATATGCAAAAAATAAGTGATAATCAGATAACGTTTGTAAGTTTTAATGAAGCTCTGTGAAAAGGAGGTTAGAAATGTTAAAATTAAGATAAATTAAATAATAGTATGGTAATTATAATTTTAAGAAATGTGGAGAAAGTAAGGATATGAAGGTTTACCAGGTGGGTTGAGGGAAGTCAACAAGGAGAAACTGGATGTAATTAAGATGTGTTGATTGTATAATTTTGTATTGGAAAGTGAATTAAAATATTATTTTTTAAAAAACTTCGCTTCTCGCAGTGAAGGAGCCGCCACAAGGCCCTTGGCCCTGGACCTCAGTGTCTGGGCTGAGCGATGGGGTTTGATGTTGTGAACACAGTAGGACTGGACCAGAGAATGACACCTTCCAGTGGCCCAAATGGAGTAAAGAGGAGCTACGTAGAACCAGGTTTGTATTCCAGCGGTGCTCATGTAGTGATACCACTTTTCAGAATCAAGTGTCTGCACATGGGATAGAGTCATTATCGTCCCTAGGGTCACTTGAGAAATTTGAGAAACTTGCAGATTCCAATATGAATGGACTTGGACCTCAACTCTGGGACTAATGGGCCATTTAAAACTTTAGCTTTTGCACTTCTCAAATGTTCCAGTTCAAAATACTTTGAAAAACATACGTAAGGAGGTATTCAGCTAAAGAGGTGCACCAGTGCAATGGCTTTTAGCTGTGCATTGTAATTTCCCTGCCCTCTCCTCTCCCCATGCACCACCCACATGTCGCCCACATCAGCTCCAGCAGGTTGGGCAAACCCACAAAGCACATTTAGATGATGAAGAAGAAGAGTTTGGATTTGATCTCCCGCTTTATCACTACCCGAAGGAGTCTCAAAGTGGCTAACATTCTCCTTTCCCTTCCTCCCCCACAACAAACACTCTGTGAGGTGAGTGGGGCTGAGAGACTTCAAAGAAGTGTGACTAGCCCAAGGTCACCCAGCAGCTGCATGTGGAGGAACGGAGACGCGAACCTCGTTCACCAGATTATGAGTCTACCACTCTTAACCACTACACCACACTGGTGGGCAGGGACACCTGTCACATTAGCATACAACTTTAGTTGAATGCCACTCCTTTTTTGAGAGAGGTAATGGATTTAAAAATGAGCATTCAAATAGAAAAGGTTCGTGTAGATCTTCAAAAACCCAAAAATCAATGCAGAAATGGGATGAGACAAATTTAAGAGCCCAAGTGACATGGATTGCAGGCTGATTCATCCATTTCTATTTGCTGCACACCTTTTTCTGGTTACCGCTAGTAAATCAATCACAGCCATGGCATGAGCAGTTTTGCCAGTTCTCATACATGGCATCTCTGCATGTGTATTGGTGGACAAGCATGGTGGTGGACCTGATGGATTCCTATATCACTCACTTGATGGTCAGGATTTGTCTGAATAAGGATGCTGTCTTATCACCACCACCTGTGCACCATCCATCCCACCAACAGCAATAGAATTTAGCTGGCTGAAATGCTGGTGAGATGCTTTGTTGACCTACCTGCCTGAACAGGATCCTTCTATGCTAAGGGGGAAGGAAAACACTATTATTTTATTTTTCAGTGAAATAAGTGTGAGGGAGATCAGCTGTTGTTGTGATCTGTGCCATATAGCAACTAGAAACACATCTATATATTACAAAGGTTTAATTTTAACAGGCAATATGTTGAGTAGAATTCATACAGCTCTGGTAATAAACAAGAAGAGAGCAAGATGTGCTGTCCCATTCTGTAAGCTACTTGCCAAAAAGCAGCTGGTGGACACAAAGTGCCACTAGTGAGAAAGCGCAATGATGGATTCAGGGGTACCACTTGCTAAGTTGTGACAGTCAGAATGTGCCAGGGAGCCTTGAAACCTTCCATTTCCTCCCTTCAAAGACCTCATGGAATATGTTTTCTTCAGTCTTTGCAACTGGAGAAAAAATTTAGTGGTACCTCTGGTTGCAGACGGGATCCATTCTGGAGCTCCGGTTGGATCCCAAGATTTTCACAACTGGAGGTGCCTAATCTGCGCATGCGCACGGCATGGTAGAGTGCTTCTGCGCATGTGTGCAGGACGAAACCCAGAAAAATACTTCCGGGTTTGCCACATGCGTATCCCGAAGGATACGTAATGAAAGGTGTGCGTAAGTAGAGGTACCACTGTATTAAGATTCTCAGTGTCTGCTACAAAGTAGTGACACATGTTGCACAGATCATGCTACTTACTTTTTTATTATTGTTATTCAGGGAAATGCTGCATGAAAACAAGAAGAGGACAAAGAACTTGTTTATGAAAGAAAGAAGGGGCAGCATACATTCAGTTTGATATTGCAGGTCCTGAAACCATGTGTGCTTATACAATCGTACCTTGGTTGTCGAATGGAATCCGTTCCAGAAGTCCGTTCAACTTCCAAAGCGTTCGCAAATCAAGGTATGGCTCTGATTGGCTGATTGGCCCCGGAAACAATGCCGACAGCCGAAACGGATGTTCAGCTTCCAAAAAATATTTGCAAACCAGAACACTTACTTCCAGGTTTGCGGCATTCAGGAGCCAAAATATCTGAGTACTAAGGCGTTCAACAGCCAAGGTACGACTGTACAGCTCAATACTACCTGCAGGAACCAGACCCTGTGGCAAACACAGATGCCAATTTTGTTTCCACATCTACTCTGGCAACACTGTTACAGGACTGAATAAGCTCAGGACCCATCCAGATGCCAATGGGAAGCCCACAAGCAGGTGCAACAGCAGTCTCCTCGCATGCAGTTTTTAGCAATTGTTATTCAGAGGCAAACTGGTTCCAACAATTGAGCTATCATAGTAGCCATTGATAGAATTATCCTCCTAGCCTTTTATCCATAACACACTAAGCCAGCCCGTGGGGCTCTTCCAATAAAAATTATGGAAGCCCTCACTGTCCTAATGTTAAATAGGGAAGAATTAAGGTGGATGATCTGCCCTTTGAGATATATACACCCAGTCAGTTATTAACAGCTACCTTCCTGTGCTCATGAGATAGCTGTGAGATTCCCCATTGATTTAATCCAGGTCAAGGATTAGTCATACTGTGACCTTTGATGCTGAAGACAAGAATTGATGCTATCTTTTTAAAAGGCTACAGAGGAAAGAGCTGAGAGTTCGTTGGCATTTTGCAAGATTTTAACATTTCATGTTTGGACAGGGAATGTAATCAGTGAACCTCTTCCTCTAGAACGCAAGTAGCTATTCAGAAGAATACTTGCTAATGGTCAGAGGTTCACAGGCAAAGGCAATAAAGGAAAGTTTAAAAGTGTCACTTTCTAGGAATTCTATCTATAGAAAACCCTTCCAGTTAGTTGCCAGGGGTATGAGCACAGTATCCTTACAATGACAGCTCTCAGACCCACCTATCATAGCCCAAAAGAAACAGAGAGTCAGGAAGACAGGCCTCAGGTGAAGTATGTGGGAATGTTCAGTGAGGCAGGAGAGGATATATCCTTATATATATATTAATATCCTTCCTAGAGGGACGTGGGTGGCGCTGTGGGTTAAACAACAGATCCTAGGACTTGCCGATCAGAAGGTTGGCGGTTCGAATCCCCGCAATGGGGTGAGCTCCTGTTGTTCGGTCCCTGCTCTTGCCAACCTAGCAGTTCGAAAGCACGTCAAAGTGCAAATAGATAAATAGGTACCGCTCCGGCGGGAAGGTAAACGGCGTTTCCGTGCGCTGCTCTGGTTCACCAGAAGCGGCTTAGTCATGCTGGCCACATGACCCGGAAGCTGTACGCCGGCTTTCGGCCAATAAAGCGAGATGAGCGCTGCAACCCCAGAGTCGGTCACGACTGGACCTAATGGTCAGGGGTCCATTTAACTTTACCTAATATCCTTCCTAACTTGAACTAGCAAGTTCTATAACTTAGCAGAGTTTTACCTTCCCCTTTTAAATGCACAGCAGCTAGCTAGTTGCAGGCTTGTATAAGCCTCTCACTAATGTTCCTGGTAAATTGCCCTTTAATCCCTCTTAAAAGAATAAAGACGCCACAATCTTATTCATAAACTATAAAAAGAAGTTTACTTACATCAGGCAGAGCACAAAGTATATACATGTGGATCTACCCCATATTGGGGGGGGGGGTTAATCCCAGTGACTGCAGACTAGCAGTTACTGCAGCTCACATGACAAAAGGAAGATGGAGAAGAAGGGAGGAGGGAGGAGGGATGTGTGTCTTGTGCTTTTGTTACCTGCACAGGTAAGGTCACGCCCACCTCTAGTCACATGCAAGAGAAAGTATGTCCCAGTCCAGGAGGAAACAGGAAGTTCCAACTGGCTGGACCAAACATCCCCTTGCATGTCCACTCTAGGAAAACAAGGAATGTTGTATTTGACTCCTAATTATGCATCACATCCCACAAAGTCATGGTCAGAGAACCATGTAAACAATTCATAATGCAACTTTATTACCTGTGTAATTTCTGCACCAGTGGACCCTTTCCCAAAGTTCAAGAAGGTCGCTGAGTTTTGCTCTCAGGAAAAACAGAAAAAACCTTCCCTATTTCTGCTGTAGCCCTTACTACCAGATAGTGGCAACTGAAAAGGGCTTTTTCCCCCTCAGGTAAACTGATTCTTATCAAGTAAATCAAATGGGTCCAGCAAATCACAGTTCTTAGAAGAAGATGCTGATGATTCATTCACTTATAAAGCACTAAAACGTTCTTAGCACCAGAGAGATTACAAATAAGGCAGTCCCTGTCTATTGCCTTAAACACTATTGGACCTAATACAAAATGAAAATACTTCCCAGTGTTGGGAAGAGGAAAACAAGCATTGGAGCAGAGCTGTTCTTCTGCCAGGGGAAGCAAGTTACCTGCAAGCAGCTGCTCCTTCTTTAGCCAATTGCTGGGGTCAGGCTGGTCAGGAGACCAATGCATGGAGCCAATATTGTACATCCCTGCTGGCTATTTTTCTAAGTCATACAGAGTGATGCAGCGGTTTCACCCTTAAGGTCCTAGTGATGAAGAAGACTCCACACACAAGACTTTGAAGATGACTCTTCACTAGCAAGATGGCAACTTGGCAGTATTGAGTCAGTGGCTCGTGTGCTTTTGGCTTACACGCTTTATAAAGATTTGAGGAATGAGGTCATTACCCCTGTATTTTGTCACTCAACCACTGCTACTGTGTCCTTTCTTTTAGCAGATCAAGATGATCAGCTGACAGCAAAAACTGCAAGGTTTTTAGCAGGGGCAGTTAGAATAAGATCTATTATTTGATTATTGATGTAAACCCCCACAATGTATTTTCTATAGTTAAGTTTTTACCTCTATCTTCAATACATTTTATTTTATTTTATTTATTTTATTGCTATGGCTAGTGGCTGATGCAAATAAAGATACTTCTGGTTCTGATTCAGGATTAAGTCCAATACAATGTGCTTCTCTCCCTTGAGCCCAAGAGAGAGTCTTCTTGCTTCCAAAACTCATTTGAAGCAGTCCATAAATTACAGTTTGGCTGTCCTCACCAACTCCTCTGGGCAGCTTTTTATTGGAGTCTCCACATTCAGCAAAACAACTGCAAAACAATGAGTTAACTTCCAACTCCACCCGTCCTATCACCAGGAGTGGAGGAAGGGGGGCAGTGGGGGCAGTTCACCCTAGGTGTCACCACTGAAGGGGGTGACCCCAGGCACCCGATCGGCTTGCTCCGCCACTGCCTATCACTACCTAAGACGCACACACTTTTAAAGGGAGTTAGCCAGTTAAGAAGGCAATGATTCTGCGTTTCTGTGACCTCATGTGGAGTCACAAGATTTTGCAGCTGTTATTACATTAAATAGGTTTTCTTTTCCCCAGTACAATTTGTTCTTTTTAAAATACATTTTCTAACAAATACAGTACCAGTGCAAATACTAACAAGCGCTTCAACTAGAAGGTAGACCTTGTCAGCATATAGCACCTTTGCTCATAGATCTGCTCTGGCTGCAATCAGTCGAAATAACTATTGGTAGAGTGGCACCTCGGTTGTTGAACGTAATCCGTTCTGGAAGGCCATTCAGCTTCTGAGATGTTCAACAACTGAGGCGCAAAGGGCAGCCGGCAAAATCAATTTAGAAAAACGAGAAACGCACCTCGGAAGCCATTCGACTCCTGAGGCACGTTTGAAAATGAAATCATTTACTTCTGGGATTTTGGCATTCAGCTTCCGAAACGTTTGGCAGCCAAGACGTTTGAAAACTGAGGTTCCACTGTATATAAAACCCTCAACAGCTTTGGACCAGTTTAACTGAAAAAAATCACCCCACTCCATATGTGCCCACTCAGCTGCTTGAATTTACAGAACTTACACTTTTACAAGTGTCACATAATATTTGTTTCACATTTGCAAGAAATCCATCTTTTAGTATCACATCATCCACCCTTTGAAACTACCTACCTGTTGATATTAGTGAGATACCTTCACTTTATTTATTTTTTTGGCAGCTAAAACCATTTCTGTTCTTGGAAGCTTACCCAGGCATGTGATTTTAGTAAGTGTAAGTGTTTCAAAACTGGTGCTATCATATAAAATAACTCAGTTTTGATTTTGTTTTTCACTGGTGCTTTAAATGAATACTTTAGACCATCTTGCAAACTGCATTTTGCATCTTGCAAATTGCACTGTAGCTTGCAGGGAGCATTTTGTTACTGCGGTATATAAATGCTGTTAAATGGATAAAATAGAACAGAGGTTTTCAACCTTTTTGAGTCCACAGCTCCCTTGACCACAGCTCCCTTCTTTCTGTGGCACCGCTGTAGGGCTCAGGAGCCGTTATCTCCCACCTTGCCTGCAGAGCTGGCAGTTCTCGCCCTTTTTTTAACACCCTCCCTCGTGGAGTGTTCCCTCAGCCTCCTTTCCCCTCTCCTTGGGAGTCCTCTGGGCAGCACTTGCTGCCATCCCTGGTCTCTGAGCTACCCCCTCCTGCCCCAAAGAAAGGTACTTCCTCACATTTCAACACAGGGGCCTGGGAAGAGGATGCCTGCAGCCTTAGTGGCCCAATGGAAGCTGGCCAGAAGTGAATTATTATTATTATTATTATTATTATTATTATTATTATTAATTTGTACCCCACCCATCTGGCTGGGCTTCCCCAGCCACTCTGGGCGGCTTCCAACAAAGATTAAAAATACATTAAAATGTCACACATTTAAAACTTCCCTCAACATGGCTGCCTTGAGATGTCTTCTAAATGTCAGGCGGTTGTTTATCTCTTTGACATCTGCTGGGAGGGCGTTCCACAGGGCAGGTGCCACTCTCGAGAAGGCCCTCTGTCTGGTTCCCTATAACTTTACTTCTCGCAGCAAGGGAACCACCAGAAGGCCCTCGGCGCTGGACCTCAGTGTCTGGGCTGAATGATGGGGGTGGAGACGCTCCTTCAGGTATACTGGACCGAGGCCGTTTAGGGTTTTAAAGGATAGCACAAACACTTTGACTTGTTCTTCGGAAACGTACTGGGAGCCAGCGTAGGTCTTTCAAGACTGGTGTTATGTGGTCTCGGCGGCCGCTCCCAGTCACCAGTCTAGCTGCCGCATTCTGGATTAGTTGTAGTTTCCGGGTCACCTTCAAAGGTAGCCCCACATAGAGCTCATTGCAGTAGTCCAAGCAAGAGATAACCAGAGCATGCAGCACTCTGGCAAGACAGTCTGTGGGCAGGTAGGGTCTCAGCCTGTGTACCATGTGGAGTTGGTAGACAGCTTCCCTGGACACAGAATTGACCTGCGCCTCCATGGACAGCAGTGAGTCCAAAATGACTCCCAGGCTGCGCACCTGGTTCTTCAGGGGCACACTTACCCCATCCAGGACCAGGGAATCCCCCACACCTGCCTGCCCCCTGTCCCCCCAAAACAGTACTTCTGTCTTGTCAGGATTCAACCTCAATTTGTTAGCCGCCATCCATCCTCCAACCGCCTTCAGACACTCACACTGGACCTTCACCGCCTTCACTGGTTCTGATTTGAAAGAGAGGTAGAGCTGGGTATCATCCGCATACTGATGAATACCCAGCCCAATCCCCCGATGACCTCTCCCAGCGGCTGCATGTAGATGTTGAAAAGCATGGGGGAGAGGACAGAACCCTGAGGCACCCCACAAGTGAGAGCCCAGGGGTCTGAACACTCATCCCCCACCACCACTCATCCCCCACCACCTGACCATCATTCAAGGCACCCCAGGGTGCCACGACACACTGGCTGAAAACCCCTGAAATAGAATGTGCATCCAGCCATCTCTGTTCCAAGTGTCCTCTTCTCTTCTCCTTAGCTCAAGCAAATGATTGGCCGCTGGCCAGAGAGACCATAGACAATATAAAGCACTGCAGCAATGTGCATGCAGGAAGTCAGTAAACACATAACTCTACAAATTAAGTACAAGCCAACAGGTTGTGTTGACTCTGGGACTGATAAGGGACTTCATTTGCCCTTTCAAAGCACAACCTGCCAGTTTGAGAGGTCACTGCTAAGCTTCAGTGACAAAATCTTATGAAACTATTTCATTCCGCAGTGCGCTATATTTTCAAACCAATTTAATAGCAGCTATGAACATTGTCATTGTGAAGGCCTTCCTACAACCTGACAGGAATTGTTTCTCAGCAAACCCTCTCGTGGACCGGAAGATCACCTAAAGGCACTTAAACTCCTACAATTGTAATTATTATTTTTGCACGGACATTGTTAACTATAAGTTAAGCAGAACAGCATGTCATAATCATAGATGCCACCTGAATTTTCCTTTATGAATTAGGGAAGGCTGAGATAATTCTTAAAGAAGCCTTAAGGCAAGAAGATTCCCTTAGCCACACTCCTAATTAATCCTTCCAATACTGATTTAACAGTTCAGTTCAGGACAGTGAAAAATCAGAAGATACAAACTCCTACAATTTACTAGACTTACAGCCTCTCAGGGAAGATGCTTCTGGTAGGTTGGTCAACTGATGGTGTTTTGGAGCTGCTTGGCAGTTTCTTTATCCTTGAACCCAATTTGTTTTGTTTCTCCTGGCTCTGTCCCACCCCATCAGTTAGCTCCTTTCCCTGCCATAAAATATGGTTAGTCTTGCTGCCTGATTCCCACTTGTCAGGTATGACTTCTGCTTTCCCCAGATTCAGGTAGGTTATCTACATCATGGTTCCATCCTTGTTAAGTGGGGCAAGCACATTTATTAGTGAGGTATCTCAGTGGTGGAAAGGATGCTGTTACAGAGAGAGAGAGAGAGAGAGAGAGAGAGAGAGAGAGAGAGAGAGGTGTCCTGGATGCTAAGATCCAAATTTGGGGCAAGTATTATTTGGTGAGAGAACCCCAGTAGAGATTTAAAGCCACAAAGTATGCAGCAAAGTTGAGCATGGGAATATAGGCTGTTAGACATTCAAAACATGCCCTTCCATTCTTCCTTCAGCATACCACATATCTGGTAAGTTAAAAATTGGTTTACTTACAAACTCTTCAAAGGTCAGGTTCATGTGCTTATCCATACATCCAACAGAAAAGTTAAACAGGCAGTAAAACGTAGCTTAGTCACAAAGTGGTAAAAGTTCCTAGATTATTGGAAAGAGCGGCTGATGAGAGCCATACGGCTGAGCTGGAGCAACAAGTTCAAACCTCTTCACACACTGATTAGCTCAGGTAAATTGAGGGTGAACAATATGCTTGATTGTCTATCTCCTCCTAATGTAAGCGGAAGTGACATAGCTAAGCCTGTCAGGACAGCTTTCTCTATGGTATTCACACCTTCATACATTGATTGGACTTAAGCATGTTGGTTATATGGGGCTGGTTATCCCACAGATGAGAAGAACACGTGTAAAGGTCAAGTTAACATAAAATTGAACATGAGCACCAAGGATATGCAATACAACGCAAAAAAATGGACCAAAAATGGTATGATCATACCAGAATCCAAAATGCCATGTTCATTCAGGGTTGCGGTATTTTAAACAAAGCCACTTCCGAGCTTGGGAGGAGGTGGGATTGTGGGCCCACCCCCTCCCACACTCGCGGGGGCTGGCCTTTAGCCCCCGCGAGAACGAGGGAATCCCCGGGCGTGCCTGCGACCCTGCCCGCCAATCGGCGGGCTGGGGAGGCGTGGCCTAGCCCATTTAAGGCCAGGCGCGCCCAAGGACCGCCCTCTTTGCCCCGTTCCAGCTGCCCGGTTTTCCCATCCCACCCACCCTTTAGGCTTAGCTAGCTCTGACCTTGCTATGGCCGCAAGGGGCCTGGTAGGAATTTTTCCAACTTGGCGCACTTCCAGCCATTTGGTTTTTTTGCCTACCTCGTAGCAAACGTCACAACTTCCTCGGTATTGGCGGTTAGGCATTGGCAGGGGTAATTGTTATGCAAATGAAGGGGGGAGGAAACACCATCACCTTCCTCCAATGGAAAAGGGTAGTCCGGTAAAGGACTCCGGGGGGCGGAGGTGAGGTGAGGGCCTCCGGCACGCCCCCGAGCGGTGACACCCGTGGGATCCTAGTTGGCGTACTTCAACAGGACTCCCACGGCTGGTGGATAACCCTTCCCGGTCTCCATGCTGGGTAGTCGATAGGAGCCAATGCCTAAGGCCAATACCTTCTAATTCCTGTAATCAATAAAGTTGTGGCCTTTTACGCCCATTAACCTTAAATGATGTGTCCGGTGTTTTCATTTCACATGGGGGGAGGGGACTTGCCACGCAACTGCTATATTTTGTGAGGTCTTCCTTACCAAGAGTTACTGTAGCACAATAGCGAAGAGTCTGGGCAGCAAACCAAGGAGATCCCTGGTTCATGAGCTCTGTTGGTTATCTCTTATCTTTAGCCCCTGATCTGACAAATTGGTGTAATAATGCTAGCCTATGTGCCGTGCTGTGAATTAATGCAGTTATTAATGAATTAGTGTTATTGTTATCTGCATTCTAAAGTCATGCCCTTGAAACATCATTGTGAATTTTCCTTTCAGTGTTTTGGTGGTTTCCCCCCCTTTCATCCTTTCCCTTTCTCACCATTTGATCAATATAGGAAATCAGTATATATGTGAGCGTCAATCCCCACCCCACCCCCAAAACGAAGGAAACGTATGTCAGAATTCAGACACCGCCAAAGAAAGGTGCTGTACATTTATGACCTTGTGTGATTAGTGATCTCTGAATCTAATCTTAAGGTTCTTTAATAGACTATAATTATCTACAGTGTATAGTTACTGCCCTTTCCTGAGATTGGTTTAAAATTACCTCCAGAGGCAAGCACTCTTTAATTATCTGATAAGAGCTAAACTTGATACTCTGACTGTTGGGAGGGGGGAGGTGAGTTCTGGAAACACAAAAATAAAGACAGGCCAGGACAAAACCCTTGCTCAGATACCTTTTCATGGGTCAGTTCTGCAGTTATTAGATAAAGAAATGAGGAGGGGGGGAATGTCTGTGTGTGTGTTTTGGGATGGGAAAAAGGAATGTTTAGAAGCCTCTTAAATATAGCAGACTATTTCTGCAAAACTCCTTCACGGTATGTGACTTGGTAGGGACTGTGGCCTTTCCTTCCTTCATAAGAAGGCTGTTAAAAACTGCCACGAGCAGGAGGACTAGGGTTGCTTCAGAAAGTTAATCTTTACGAATTCTTAGCCAAAAATTACCTGTTCCATCCCACCCTCCGAGTTTGCCAGTTGAAATGGTGTAGCTCAGGCATGTACAACAGGTGGATCACGATCTACTGGTAGAACTCCTGGTGATCCTGGTAGATCGTGGGATCCTTATTGATAGCCCCCCCTCCAAGAAAGCTCAACGGCCGTGGGCCCTCTACTCTAAAAAAAATTTCAAGAAGTCTGGGCAATCCTTCCTAGCCCAAAAAAGGTAAACCACTCTGAGTCCTACCCCCCCAAAAGCTCAAAAGTTCTGGACACCCCCCCCCCATAAAAGAAACTCAACAACTCTGGGCAGCTCCACACGTGCTAAAAATAAAAATGCAGCTCTGTATTTAAGATGCTATACTTTTCTGTACACTTGTATGGACAAAAGCTATCATTATTTTGCAGATGCGGAGACATAATCTGCATACAGCTTCTGGGTCATGCTGGCCACATGACCCAGAAGCTTCTACGCCGGCTCCCTCGGCCAATAAAGTGAGATGAGCACCGCAACCCCAGAGTCGGTCATGACTGGACCTAATGGTCAGGGGTCCCTTTACCTTTTTTACAGTAGCAGAGAGGAGGAAGAGAAGTAGCAAGTGCAACTTGGGCTCCCTTGCTTCCTTGACTTGACTTCTTGGCGGTGGAAGGAGTGGCAGTGCCCCACCTCATGCCCATCCATTGCCTTCCTCTTGGGTCTAAAGGGAAAGAATAATAATAATAATAATAATAATAATAAATTTTATTTATATCCCGCCCTCCCCAGCCGAAGCCGGGCTCAGGGCGGCTAACAACAGTCAAATAGTCAAACAGTCAAATTCTAAAAACATTCTAAAAACATTTCATTATAAAAATTAATTAAAATCAAATTGTTGGCAACCGATTAGGCAAAATTCTGTGCAGGTTGCCAGAGGAGGGAGTCAGGCTGCGCCCTGACCAAAGGCCTGGTGGAACAACTCTGTCTTGCAGGCCCTGCGGAAAGATGTCAGGTCCCGCAGGGCCCTAGTCTCTTGTGACAGAGCATTCCACCAGATTGGAGCCGCCGCCGAGAAGGCCCTGGCTCTAGTGGAGGCCAGCCTAACCTCTCTGAGGCCTGGGACCTTGAGGATGTTGTTATTTGCAGACCGTAGGTTTCTCTGTGGGGCATACCAGGAGAGGCGGTCCCGTAGGTACGAGGGTCCTAGGCCGTATAGGGCTTTAAAGGTGCCACCAGCCATCAGCAAGGGGCACCAGCATCTTGCTGTATAGGACACTAGACAAGGTACCCACATTACTGGAGTTCCCTGTCTCAGTAGGACTGACAGACTTCCTGTTTCCTCCTTTTTTCACATTCTGTGAAAGCCTTTCTTTCATCATCATCATCGTTTATTTATACCCTGCCCATCTGGCTGGGTTTCCCCAGCCACTCAGGGCAGCTCCCCACAGAATATTAAAAACACGATAAAACATCAAATGATAAAAACATCCCAAAACAGGGATGCCTTCAGATGTCTCCTAAAAGTCAGATAGTTCTCTGTTTCCTTGACATCTGATGGGAAGGTGTTCCACAGAGAGGGCACCACTACTGAGAAGGCCCTCTGCCTGGTTCCCTGTAACCTCACTTCTCGCAGTGAGCGAACCACCAGAAGGCCCTCAGAGCTGGACCTCAGTGTCCAGGCAGAACAATGGGGGTAGAGACCCTCCTACAGGTATACTGGGCTGAGGCCATTTAGGGCTTTAAAGGTCAGTACCAACACTTTGAATTGTGCTTGGAAATGTACTGGGAGCCAATGTAGGTCTTTCAGGACCGGTGTTATATGGTATCGGTGGCCACTCCCAGTCACCAGTCTAGCTGCCGCATTCTGGATTAGCTGTAGATTCCAGGTCACCTTCAAATGTAGCCTTTGGTTGATTTAAGTTTTTTTTTTCCTCAGCTGCTTTGAGCTATGCTTTAGTTTGTTTCATATACAGTCATACCTCGTGTTACGTTTGCTTCACATTGCGGCTTTTCAAGTTACGAACTCAACAAACCCAGAAGTGTTTACTTCCATGTTGGCCGCAAGCGCACGTGCAGAAGCGATCTGCGCACTTCATGCATGCACAGAAGCGTTCTATCACACTTCGCGCACGCACAGTAGCAACGCTCTACTTACAGACTTTTCAGGGTGCGAACAGCAACCCGAAATGGATCGTGTTCATAAGTAGAGGTACCACTGTATCAGATTTTTGTTGCATTCATCTTTTAAACCTTTGATTGTGGGCCACTTAAGGGGCCCTGTCACTGCATAAACTTTAATTTCTAAATAAATACCTCGGGTTAAGTACTTAATTCGTTCCAGAGGTCTGTTCTTAACCTGAAACTGTTCTTAACCTGAAGCACCACTTTAGCTAATGGGGCCTCCTGCTGCTGCCGCACCGCCGGAGCACGATTTCTGTTCTCATCCTGAAGCAAAGTTATTTACCCAAGGTACTATTTCTGGGTTAGCGGAGTCTGTAACCTGAAGTGTCTGTAACCTGAGGTACCACTGTAAATAAATAGCTAGCTGAAGTGTAGGTTGACCTGAGGAGGACTCATGTGCAGTTTGAAAAATTGCCCTCCCCTCCCCTTCCCCATAATGATATGCGTGCTGGAATTTACTATCACGAAGCAGATGAATTCAGTAATGTAAAGACTCCCTTCTCTTAGGGTTCAACATCATCTAAGAAAGGCTTAAAAAGCAGAGGTCATGAGATGAACTATTGCAATGTAAACACCGTTTTCTGTTAACGCTTCCACTCTTCTCAATGAAACTTAATGTTGCATGGGGTACTGAATTATTGATTTTTTTCCCCTGGGTGCTAGCAATTATGCACTTTCCTACGGGAAAGAATATTATGGCATTGGGCACTAATTTACACATGATTTCTCCTTCCTTGGAGGTTTTTAAGCAGAGGTTGGGTGGCCATCTGTCTCAGAAGCTTTAGCTGAGATTCCTGCATTGCGGGTACCTTTCAGCTCTAAAGTTCTATGACTCTATATTCCTGCTTTGCAAATTTATGTATCAGATGGTTATCATACTTACGTCAGTTTTGCATTTTTATAGTTTTGGGTGAGTGTGGATGAGCCCTTTGTTTTTTCCTTTTCTTTGCTCCTTTTTATCCTCCCTCCTGGTACACTCTGGGCTGACGTCTTTGCTTGTTGAGGTCCCCAGGGCCACCCCAATAACTCACACATCACACAGAATTTTTTGTTTAAGATTTTTTGGCATAATTTTGGCCACATCTTTATTAAAATACAAATTTGTGAGTGGTTGCTTAGGCATTGGTTGCGACTATCTGCCCCCTCCATGGGGGACAGACTGACATTCTGCACGATGCGAAAGTCAGAATAGGGGAATACACTTGGGGATAGCGACGGAGAAGGGAACCTGCCCTCACCCCAAATGCAACCAGGAGCTCATTGCTATGGCCCGAGCCCCCTTGACAGAGTGGACAAGCAATAGTTAGCCCCCAATTCCTTTAACGGAATCCCTTGCTGCTGCAGCATTAGAGGGGCAGGCACTCAACCTACCAAGGGCAGGCACTCAACCACTGCCCCTCAACCAACCAAACCATAAACCAATGCCTAAACGCAACCTTACAAGTTGAGACGATTTGCTACGCAGTAGGCAAAAACCAAATGGCCCCAGCCAATCAGCCAGGTGGACAAAATTCCTACCGGGCCCCTACCCCAAGAGCAGACGACCCCATGACAAGCATAGCAAGGTCAAAGTGAACAACCCTAATTCTAGGGAGGGGGGGACGGGCAATCCGATGCACAGGCGAAAAGAGGAAGCCCTAGCCCTGTGCAAGGAGTATTAGCATTTCTGGCTGTCAATCAACAAATGGCAACATTAACTTCTTCCCAACAACAAGGGAAGCCCCAATCGCATCAGTGGCCAACGATCAATTAGCCCGCCCCCAACTTGGGAGTGTCCTGGTGGCCCCCACCGCAACACGTGCTCTCCATGAAGGAGAACACGCTTTCCACAACAATCCCACAATCATTGCAGAAAGTGTGCATACTTTCTTCAGAAAACTATTGCCTTTCAGCAAAATAGACTAAACTCTACTGGGTGGCATTCTACGGAGATTTACTCACAGCAGAACTCTTGAAATTAACAGACCTAACTTAGTTGTGCCTATTAATTTTAATGGACCTACTCTGGGCAAAAATTGGTTGAATACCACCCATTGATTCCGTCTGTGAGACATTTAATAGGGTTCTGTGGAGGGAGGGAGATATTTGCCCAGACATAAAGGAATCCTGATTATTTAGTTGGTCTTATCTATGCAGTGTGCAATAAGAAGAATTTGAAAAAGAAATAAAGCAGACAAAATCAAAACAATGCTTTGAGACTGACTGTATACCGGAAACAACAATAACTAGAGAACAGAAGGTCACACTTAGTAAAACAGCCTAGATAAAAATTTTATTGGTTAGCAATAGAAA
This sequence comes from Podarcis siculus, assembly GCA_034642415.1. Classification (NCBI taxonomy): domain Eukaryota; kingdom Metazoa; phylum Chordata; class Lepidosauria; order Squamata; family Lacertidae; genus Podarcis; species Podarcis siculus. Next base: position 175,871 of record JAXCMG010000175.1, read on the forward strand.
AGAGTTGTGTGTCCTTCTTTGGTCGTGAAGCTTTTGCTCCCAGCGCCGCTGACTTATACGGCGATCAGGAGAAGTCAGGCAAGAAGGCCATTGTAATTGATAGCTGCATTAGGTGAGAGTATTTGCAAAGAATTTCTGTCTCCACAAGTCCCTCACAAATCAATATCAGGCGGTATTTTCAATAACACCTTTGAGTAAAAAAAAACTTTTCAAAAAGCCAGCTCTTATCCTGCCCCTATCTTGGTTTAATTCATCGTGATAAAAGGTGCCATGAACATTGATTAAAAACATGCTCTAACCTTTTTTTATATAAAAAGATGGAAGATATTACGGGGCTGATTGAAAACTATTTGCTTTTCTCGTTGCAGAAAAAATAATGGGCACCGCCACAGAACACTTCCCATTTTTTATTATTTTCCAGCCCTTGTTTGTTCATTTAAATTGCTATTTGTGATGCCGTCATAAAACAAAACCTGTTTGGTTCTGCGGTGTGATCATATCCCAGTCCCAATCAGTGTGTGATCCCTGATTGAGTGAGATCATCCCTGTGCAAAATCTAGGAAGGAGAATAAAAAATCAACACACCCTCCTAGAGTTCAGCTAACCCCACACCTTTTTCAAGGATGATAAAAACTCATCATTCATCATTGTTCATGTTTAAATTATCCTTCCATGAGTAACCTAATCTTAATTTAGAGGCCTAAACTCAATATGATTTCAGGGGAGTGGAATTACTGAGATAAACTCAGCCTAGCTAATTCCTGGAGCTCCTGGCTTTGGTTGCCCATATCTTCATCCAGCGATCCTTGTCTAGGAAAGACTTCCCATGTCTGAGGAAAGTCTGATCTTTCTGAATTCACCCTGTCCCAAAGGACCCCTTACATAGAAACCCCATTGTCGAGGGTCTTGGTCAAATAATAATTTATTTTACATGGCTCAGGATCTCAAAACCTTCAGGATCGCTTCTCCCCGTATCAACTGATGAGGACCCTGCACTTCACATCTAAGGCCCTTCTTTATGTCCCCCATCCTAGAGAGGTCCAGAGGGCGGCAACAAGAAAATGGCCCTTTTCTGTGGTGGTTCCCCAATTGTGGAATGCTGTCCCCAGAAAGGCTTGCCTGGCACCGTCAATACTTGTCTTTCGGTTACAGGCAAAACCATTCCTCTTGGGCTGTGAAAGTTTGGGGGAGAGGACTGTTATTATGATGACTATTTTATGATTAGGCTGTCAGTATGCTTTTTATTATGGGACACGGGTGGCGCTGTGGTCTAAACCACTGAGCCTAGGACTTGCCAATCAGAAGGTTGGCAGTTCAAATCCCCGCTATGGGATGAGCTCCCGTTGCTCGGTCCCTGCTCCTGCCAACCTAGCAGTTTGAAAGCACATCAAGTGCAAGTAGATAAACAGGTACCGCTCTGGCGGGAAGGTAACCAGCATTTCCGTGTGCTGCTCTGGTTTTCCAGAAGCGGCTTAGTCATGCTGGCCACATGACACGGAAGCTGTATGCCGGCTCCCTTGGCCAATAAAGTGAGATGAGCGCCGCAACCCCAGAGTTGTCTGCGACTGGACCTAATGGTCAGGGGTCCCTTTACCTTACCTTTATGCTTTTTATTATGTTTTTATCATTGATGTTCTGTAATGTCTTTTTTTTTTGTAAATGTGCTTTTTGGGGTTTCCAGATTAAAAATTTACAATAATATATGAACATGCAATACAGAAGCAAGATTCCACCGAATCTCCTGGACTTTCCTCCTCCCCTTTGTGGATCCTATTGTTAGCCCTTTCCTCCTGCATCTTTTATAACAATCCGAATCTTTTACATCTCCATTATGTCCCAAATTCACAATTAAACTACAAGTGTTAATCCAATCCCGCTTATGGTTTTAGCTGTTTACAATCGTTTTAAAGATGGATTATAAATTTTCCCCATTCCTTATTAAAATTTTGGTCTTCCTGATTTCTGATTCTTCCAGTTTTTGCCATTTCGGCATAGTCCATCTCCGGTAGGGACTTTTTCTTCTTTCCATCTCTGGGCTAATGTTATGTGTTTTTAATGTTGTAGGCAAACTCCGGCCCTCCAGATGTTTGGGACTACAACTCCCATGATCCCTAGGTAACAGGACCAGTGGTCAGGGATGATGGGAATTGTAGTCCCAAACATCTGGAGGGCCAGAGTTTGCCTATACGCTGCACATCCTGCTTTGGCAAACACTACCTCAATTTTCATTAGCCCTACACACATTTCTTTTCCCTGACAGCCCTGTGATATTCTTGCACAGAAGCTGGAAAATGTGGGCTGGGTGAGGTTACAGTTAAGTGGATTCAGAGCTGGTTGACTGACCAAACTCAATGATTGCTTGGTAATGGTTCCTCGTAATCCGGGGGGGGGGGGTGCCACAGGGTGCCATAGGGTTGTGTGCTGTGCCTCTTGTTTTCCAGTAACTTGGGTGAAGGAATTGAAGGGATAGTCATCAAATTTGCAGATGGCACCAAACTCGGAGGGGTAGCCAATGCCACCAAAGACAGAATCAGGATCCAAGATAACCTTAACAGATTGGAGAACTGGGCCCAAGCTAACAAAACGAATTTCAATAGGGACAAATGTAGGGTTCTACACTTAGGCAGAAAGAACCAGATTCACTAATATAATAATAATAATAATAATAATAATAATAATAATAATAATAATAATAATCTTATTTATATCCTGACCTCCCCAGCCAAAGTTGGGCTCAGAGCGGCGAACAACAATAAAAATAGCACACTTTACATAAAATCACAGTCAATTAATTGAAATACATTCTAAAATCAATTCAGAATCAAATTAATGGCAACCATTGGGCTAGAGTTCCATGAGGATTACAGAAGGAGAGAGGGAGTCAGACTGTGCCTTGGCCAAAGGCCTGGTGGAATATAAGATGTGGGGGCACTGGGTTTGCCAGTAGTACATGTGAAAATGAAGAGGTCACTCTTGCAGAAGGGATAAATATTCCCAGAAGGGATAAATATTCCCAAATCATACAGAGAGGTACATTTTATGAACAAGCCTGGAAATAATATTACTTAGATCCTGGTATTCACCAAACCATTATTTTGATTCAGGTGTTCTTGCTGCAAGACCCAAGTGCACAGGTGCACAGGTGAACATTTGCTTTCTCTTCTCAAAATGCAACGTTTGCACCTTCATCAGTTAACCGAGGAGAGGAGACAATCTGCTAGGAACCTACAGTTGATGTCTTTTTCAAAGGAGAGACAACTGCTTTTGCCTCTTTCAAGGTTTATTTGTGTCTTCCCCCCCCCCAAAAAAAATGCCATCATCTCTCCATCAAGGTGTTATTTGAACAGGCAAATTTCCATTTAGCTCATCACTTTAGGACTAAACTATTCCTAAAATATTCATGTGTTGGTGGGGGGATATTTTTCTTCTCTTAGATTGGCTGTAAGATGAAATTTCTTTGCTCTTGGCCCAGAACACAGACAAGTGATCAGGGAACTCTTGGGGACTGACTTCAAAGAAATCGGAGAGTTTTAATTCATAGGGCTACCTCGCCTTCCTGCAAGATACAAAACCACCCACAGACGTCTCTACAGGGTGCAGTTCTTGAAAGCCGACACTGGCAATTAGCAGAAACTAAATGTGTGCCTAAAGGAGCAATTAATTAGGAATATGGCCAGCAAATTGGCATGAATAGCAAACATGAATAAAAAGTTGTCTCAACAAGTGCAGAGAAATTCCTCATAAAATTCAGGGGAAAAAAAGAGGAGCGAGAATGCAGAAGCAGCTGTAGTGGTGAGGCACTGCTGTTGTCCAAACTTCCAAATGCATCACCCAATTAATCAATTAAGACCTCTCTGCTGGTCTTCTGCGATATGTTAAAGGTGGTTGCTCTTATTTCAGCAAGCCTTGGCCTGATTTTGCGTTCTCAGGGGTATATTTTTATCTATTGCTGCTGTTCTGGATTGTTTTTAGGTTTCTACATTCTTATCATTTAGGGGCGGGGGACTATATGTAATCTATCTAGATTCTTCTACACCAGTGTGGTGTAGTGGTTAAGAACAGTGGACTCGTAATCTGGTGAACCGGGGTTCACTTCCCCGCTCCTCCACATACAGCTGCTGGGTGACCTTGGGCTAGTCATACTTCTCTGAAGTCTCTCAGCCTCACTCACCTCACAGAGTGTTTGTTGTGGGGGAGGAAGGGAAAGGAGATTGTTAGCAACTTTGAGACTCCTTAAGGGGAGTGAAAGGTGGGATATCAAATCCAAACTCTTCTTCTTCTTCTTCTTCTTCTTCTTCTTCTTCTTCGGCAATCACTTGTGGCCAAGTAAGATTGTCTTCCATGAAAGCAGTCTTAACAGTGAGTCCATAAATGACTGTGGAGGCCAATTCTGGATCCACACGTCCTTCCACAGTGGAGACATAGGTTTCCGGGCAGGAGTTGATCATGGTGAGGGTTTGCCAAGCATGCCTTCCTCTTAGCACGTTTCTCTCTTTCACCCTGAGTTTGAGCGTCTTCAGAGTCCATGGCGCCTTTGGTAGAAGCTGTTCTCCAATTGGAGCGCTTGGAGGCCAGTGTTTCCCAGTTGTTGGTGTTTTTTAAGATTTGCCTTGAGAGCATCTTTAAATCTCTTTTGTTGCCCACTGGCTTTCCATTTTTAAATTAGATTCTATAGAGAGAAAGGGACTGGACAAAAATCCCATAGTTGGTCCATGGATAATTTGTAATTGTGCATCTCACCCACACACCTAACATGCTTTCCTTCCTAAGAGGAAAAAGTCCTACAATTGGTTGACCTTTATTTCATTCCCTGCCCTATATTCTGAAGCTAAGTCTGAGGACCTCATTTTTTTTCAGAGGTTTTCGGCAATTGTGAAATGTACAACAATATATAGTGTTTCCCTTCTCTCATCAGGAACAATGGCTAAGAGTGTTACGGTACAGCATATACTTCGTGGGAATTATTAATGTTTAAGACTGAAGAAATTTTTTGGGTGCGTGTTTGGGAGAAATTTACTTCATCATCCCATTCTGAATATTCTCTCACATTCACATACAACAATGCAGAGGAAGCTGGTATGAAACCAGTTCAAAATAAACTCAGAAGTTAACTCAAAATTTGAAATATTGGCATCTGAATTTTGAATTTGAAAACACAGGTTCTGAGATTTGGCTATCTGTGCGCAGAAATCTGTATGGGAACGCAAACAAAAAAATTATGCGCCCATGTAATTAGCATGTGGTCTTTCACACAACTCTTCAAAAACCTTTTAAGCTCTTATGTTAATGCACAAAATCATCTAGAATTTTTATTTTCCCTGGATACATTAGCAGCTTTCCAGGCCCACTCACTCAACTTTTAACCATCTAGAAACTTGTGCTTCTTTTCCGTGTTATGCCTCAGCCAAGCATAAAAAATAAAGCACTTTGAAAAGCACTTCAATTATTCTTATCATTATTTTAGAAAGATTAATTTTAGCAAAAGTTGAAAAGGAAAGGATTAGCCTTGAGAGACAGCAAAGAGGATCCAGTCGCATTATATTACGTGCCCTAAGGACTGGGTGGCATTTATCCAAGAATTGTAGGCAAACCAGAGAACAAATGAGCTGAGCTGTTAACCAAAACATGTAATTTATTATTAAATGCAATTATGATACTGCACAACTGGAGAGCAGCCAACATGGAGGCCATCTTTCAAAAGGTAGGCAAGGCAGGCTGACCGGTGAATATCCTTTCAGCACTGATAAGTGAAGGTAATTATGAATAAAGCTGGAGAGATAATAGCAAACGGAGCAGAGCATTTACAAGATCCCAGTTTCAACTTCAGTGAAGAGCTACATTGCCTATCCCTCAGTGGATTTTGTATATTTTCCTCCAGTAAAACCCTTCAGTTTTTCCACAGAGGGAAGTTTCCATCCTATTTCGCGCTGAAAATGTGTCTACGTCACAGACCGAAAATGGTTTTGTAGAGTTATATCCTATGGTGGGTTTTTGTCCTAGCACGGAGGTGCATAACATGTGGACTTTCAGATGTGTTGGAAGAGAGAGCCATCGGAGATCAGGGAGACTGATAGTTGTAAGGTAATGAATGCCAAAGGTTCAATTGCGTGACCAGGCGGTGACAGCCCCAGCCCCCAGGGACCATAGGTAAAGGTAAAGGGACCCCTGACCATTAGGTCCAGTCGTGGCCGACTCTGGGGTTGCGGCAATCATCTCGCTTTATTGGCCAAGGGAGCCGGCGTACAGCTTCCCGGTCATGTGGCCAGCATGACTAAGCCGCTTCTGGCGAACCAGAGCAGCGCACGGAAACGCCATTTACCTTCCCGCCGGAATGGTACCTATTTATCTACTTGCACTTTGACGTGCTTTTGAACTGCTAGGTTGGCAGGAGCAGGGACTGAGCTCAGCCCGTCGCGTGGATTCGAACCACCGACCTTCTGATCAGCAAGTCCTAGGCTCTGTGGTTTAACCCACAGCAAGGAATAAAGACTCTGACAATGTTATGGAATTAAAATTAGGCCACAACTTTATTAAACTTCCGAATGTAGGAAGACCTTGGCTTAGGCCTTGGGCATGTATCCCTCCCAGCCGGGGAAACTGGGGCTCATCAAGGTAAATGGGAAATGGGGGTGCTCTGCGAGACATAGGTATAGCAGGCAGCCCAGCCCATATCCCCGCATGCAGGGTAGTTCACTGACAACCTTTTGGTGTATGGCCAGTGACACCCATTATATAACCCCTTTAAGAGAGGGACGCAATTTCACGTATGTGTGCAGGGTCCCAGAATGGAACCCCCACAAAATGGGGGTCACTTGTACTACTAGTACAAAGGTCTGTTGACAACGAGTTCCTGTACCTTTTCTCTAGGAAAAAAACACTGCCTATTGAGAAGCACTGAACACTACTCTGAGTTTAGGGGGTGCCCAGGATTGCACCCCAGATGTTTAAAGCCACGAATCAGATCCTGGAGTGCTGAAGGAGCTGAACATTCGCCTAGGTCCTAGGCGAATGTCGTATTAAGAAAACACAACACTTATCCGATAATCGACAGAAGATTCAAAGCAGTGAAGAAGTGATGGATACAAGAGTGGAAAAATGCATGAATGTGAAGAATGATTTATTCAAAGTTGGCTTTTAAGATTGAGCATTCGGAAGGAACTCTATTTGCATCCATCTATTTCACAGAGAGAAGAAAAATGTGTCCCTGAGTGTATAACAACCCTAATGGCTCTTGGAATACAAGTTCAAGTTGTACTAAAAGCCATGGGGAAACATAAGTGATCAGGTTGTAACAATGGGCCCTAGGTCTTGGGTTTTATTTTTTTTCATCCCCTGAAATCTATGGAATTCATCTCACAGCATCTAAATGAAACATTCATTAAGAGCTGGTGGCATAAATTTTTTATGTACAAAGTTCAATAACACCACAGATTTCTGCCATCAGGTTACCATTTAGTATTTTAATGGAAGTGCTAATTGGATGTCAGAAAAAGAAACAATGTAATGCAGGCTTGAGTTTCACCACTACTCCTGAGAAACTACTACTCCTGAGAAAAGAGAGCAAAGAGAGGAGATAATAATCAGAAGGGGAAAACATCTTTGCATATGAGTCAACATCTCTTCCTATGTAAAGGTTGCCATATACCGTATATTTTTACTACAGTATTTCATAGGGAAATGCTGTACGATTATGAAATAAAACCCCTTTACATTCAGATACATACAAGGAGACTTTCTGCATGGTCTCTGAAACCAGGATTTGTATGTTCAAATATTTTCAAATATCCCATGAAATTAGGGATTCAATGTGATAAGAGCCCTTTCCACCCCAATCCTGCAGATATCAGTGGGTGCTTCTAGGAGGTCAGGATTTTGCGGGAGGGGTTTTAGTTCAAACTAGAACTTGGGGTTTTCACAGTTTGTTGCACTGCACCCACTTTTAACTCACTGAGTTAAAAGTGGGTGCGGTGCAACAAATCTAAGAATCAGACGTTTTGTGGTTAGGAAAGTGAAATGCGAAAAAGGACTAACAGGCAGATGTAAAAACCTCACAAGCCAATCAGTATGAATTCAAGACCAATGCTCATTGCGTGTCTAGACCCCGCAACCACCCCTCGTTGAGGAATAAAACACACCAAGACACAGATATTAGGTTAATGTTACTGGGCAAATTTTGGCCACAACTTTATTAATTACAGAATGTGAGCAGTAATTGGCTTAGGCATTGAATGGACCCGACTATATCTGACTCCCGCCTGCTTCACAGGAAGTCTGGTAAGGGTAAGGAGAACCTGAGCTTACAGGGTTAAACAGCTCAGAGTGTACGCCCTGCCTACTTTTGGGAGGGGGGAGATTCTGCGTCATTTCCGAGAGTCTCCAGCCTTTGTTCTTTCTCTCTACTTTCGCTTTTGAGGAGAGAGGACGTGTTTTCACGATGCTGTTCGCTGTGATAGATAATGGATAGTTTCTGCTTAAATAAAACTGCTTTTAGCTGCTAAGATCCTGTCTGGACTTTATTTAAGCACACTGAAGGAAAGCACTGGAGTTTGCAGCTTTCTCTGACCGCTGCTCATCTCTGCGTGTTGCTCAGAGCCTTTGGAATGTGGCCTTTGAAGTCCGGAGGCCTGGCTGGTAGCTGCGCAGCCGAAGCGGGCTGGACGCCAAGGCTTATCTGAGCAATAAATCTTGTTCATAAACCACCGGAAGGGGGAGCCCTGTCGATGCAGACCAATTTGAGCTCCCCCAGGTGTCCCTGTCGGGGTTGTGTCATGGCCCTAGCCCAGCCCCAGACTTCAGACAAGATCCACATCTCCGGATTCCTTTAACGGAATACCCTGAAGCGTGGAGGGGCAGGTAATGGCCACACCTCCCCCCCCCCCATCAAAAGGTCAAACAATGCCTAACCGCAAAACCTTACAAAGTTGTGATGATTTGCTACGAGGTAGGCGAAAACCAAATGGCCCGTGCCAATTGTGCCAAGTGGAAAAATTCCTATCAGGCCCCTCAATGGCAACCAACCAAGGTCCATAGCAAGGCCAATGAAAACCTGCAAAAAAGGGAGGGAGGGTGGGAGATTGAAGGAGCGAGCCAAGAGGAAGCTCTCCGGCTCGTGCCTCCGTTTAAATGGTCCCAGCCAGCGGATTGGCTGGCTGAGTGCTGACATGGCTGGGATCCCCAGGGCAATGCGGTACTTCATCCCCCTCCCCCTGGGGAGAGTGAGTGGCCACGTGGTCCACCGCAACTCCTCCCCACAAGGAAGTGGAGCGGACTTGTTGTATAACCACCATGTGAACAAATCAGAACAAATGCTCAGTAAAGACATGATATGATCTAACCTCCTTGAGTCAGCTTTGTGTAATCAAATCAGGATGAATACTCACTGACCATCTCACTAGGAGGGGCCCAGGATCACAGACCTCCTCCCATTTAGGAATAGGCAGCCACTCTCATGCAACTCTCTCCAGACAGGGGCAGAAGAAGGGGGTGCTGTAGGTGCAGGCCCTCCTCAGGTGTCACCACTGATGGGGGGTGTGACAAAATGCCAGGCAGCACTCACCGCAGGGCCTGCAGCACGCCCGAGCCAAACATCTCTCCTGGGCAAACGGTCCGCCCGCTACCTCCCCACCCCCAGCTGTAGGGCGGCTGAGTGGGAGGAGGCAGGCAGACTCCAGAGGCCCTGTGCTGTGCCCTGCCCCATGGGCGGCTCGCCCTGCCCTTGGGCGCGCCACCCCAGGCGCCTAAGCAGCTTCCTCCGCCGCTGCCTCCAGACTGCTTATTCTGCTGTCTCCACTCCCAATTACCGTATTTTTTGCTCTATAAGACTCACTTTTCCCCTCCTAAAAAGTAAGGGAAAATGTGTGTGCGTCTTATGGAGCGAATGCAGGCTGCAGAGCTATCATAGAAGCCAGAACAGCAAGAGGGATTGCTGCTTTCACTGCGCAGCGATCCCTCTTGCTGTTCTGGCTTCTGAGATTCAGAAATCCCCCCCCCCTGTTTTCCTCCCCCAAAAACTAGGTGCGTCTTGTGGTCTGGTGCGTCTTATAGAGCGAAAAATACGGTACTCTACGTGGTCCTGATTCTCCTGCTGGCTATGTTCTGTAGCTGCAGGCACCTCTGAACAGTATAGTAGAGACTTGTGTTGCAAACATGATCCGTGCGGGATGCACATTCGCAACACAACCCGCAGCGGCTCGTCTGCACACGCACAGGTTGCGATTCAGTGCTTCTGGGCATGCGCAACCCCCAAAACCCAGAAGTAACCCATTCCGGTACTTCCGGGTTTCAGCGGGTCCGTAACCTAAAAACACGCAACCTGAAGCATCTGTAACCCAAGGTGTGACTGTACCAAAAACAAAGGGTTCGGAAAGAAGCATGAAGGAAATGCATTGAAGCAGACATTCTAAGCTTTTGCTACATGAAAGGCTTTTGCATATGCGCCCATTAGATGCCCTGTTCTCAGTGGCAGTGTGCATGCTTGGCCATGCTCCCAGGTCAATGGGCAATCGGTGTCAGTCACATCTTGCTATCTGGGACGGGGCTGGTGTGTTGGTGAATGCTCCTTCAGGAATAGTGCTCCTTTCCTATATCTCAAATGCTGAGGGCTCAAGACTACTGATATCAAGTTTGCTGCATTTGCTCAAGGGATCAGACATGCTAAAGATTCTAGAGTCTGCTAGAAGACTGACATTTTTGAAAAAGTGGCACATTTCTTTCCTGTTCTCGGCTGGCAGGGGGAGTAAGTACAGAACTGGGCACCAACTGTTTGTAGTTTCCACCATTTTTTCCCCCTACCTTCAAGCGATTTCTAAACTATTCCACAATAGTTTGCTGCTAGGCTGCTAGATAGGCTGCTAGATCATCATTTGGTGCTCAGGCTGCACTTTGGAATATGAGAGACATGGTAGACAAGTGAGAGACTCGCCTTCCAAGTTATGTGTTAAAGAATGAACTGTTGAGTATTGAGTTTGCTCCCCACCCGCCAAAGCAATAAAAGTCTGTACTTTGCCAGACTGAAATTCTCAAGTTCTCTATCAAAATGTGCTGTTCCTTTCAAGAAGAAGAGGAAGGAAGAAAGAAAGAAAGAAAGAGACCAATTTCCGATCTTTGGAAAACAAATCTCATGGCACGGCCATCAATAATCATGGGGGAAGGGGAATAATAGCAGCCTAACTTACACCTAACCTTTCCTTTTAATGATTAATGGATACTATTTATGTAAACTGTTTCTTCTGCATTCCTGCAGGAAATGAAATTTGAATTGCAAATTTTACAGTGGTATGTTTTTAAAGGGTGACCCCTTCCCCCAATCACAAATAAAAGAAAACCAATTACATTTGTAATAAAGATGCTAATGTGTTTCTTGTTTCTAAGTTGTTTTTCCTAGTAGCAACTGTCCATTGCCCCGCCCCACCTACACATAACTCCACTACTACACACATTTTGGAATCAAGAAATGCCTCCCTGTAATGCGTGAAGACATGCATACTCATTTGCTATTTAATCAAAAGAGCCATTCTCGACTTTCACACTAAGAAATAACATTCACAGCCAAGTGAGTCCGTACTGCATCAGTGTTATGATCTTCCATTTCCCTTATTAAAGAGCAGATCAATAGCTCTGAATCACAAAAAGGAACCCACAGTCCTTGTAGTAGCCTTGTAGTAGCTGCTCTCTTGGGGCCAGTTTCATATATTAACCCAGTGGCATGAGAGTTGCTATCTGGTGATATCATAGTGATTCCTCCCATGTTTCATCTGTAATGTACAGAAAGAGAAACCATGCAGGTAGTTGTCTCTGTCCTGTGCCCATTCTGTGTACGTCCAGCTATGGCTTTGTCTCATTTTGCTGTTTTTTTAAAAGGAATAATCCCATACAGTTCTTCAGTTTTCCTGTATGTTGCAAGCAAAATACTGTACTTATATGGCATCTGGGATGTGGGTGGCGCTGTGGTCTAAACCACTGAGCCTCTTAGGCTTGTCGATCGGAAGGTTGGCAGTTTGAATCCCTGCGACGGCGTGAGCTCCCGTTGCTCTGTCCCAGCTCCTGCCAACCTAGCAGTTTGAAAGCACACCAGTGCAAGTTGATAAATAGGTACCACTGCGGTGGGAAGGTAAATGGTGTTTCCATTCGCTCTGGTTTCCGTCATGGTGTTCCGTTGCACCAGAAGTGCTTTAGTCCTGCTGCCCACATGACCCGGAAAGCTCTCTGTGGACAAACGCTGGCTCCCTCAGCCTGAAAGTGAGATGAGCACCGCAACCCCATAGTTACCTTTGATTGGACTTAACCACCCAGGGGTCCTTTACCTTTACATCATTAGGGTAGAATAGGAAGAACTTTTAAGGAAGTGGCTTGCTTGATTTGAGAATACATTGGCTGACACACACCACACCCAATAAATTAGAAATTATTATGCCTGTGTCGTGTCCACCTGATCTTGTATTGTGTCACTAATGAGAATACAGGGGAATATCTAGGTATCCCAAGTTAAGTATTTTGTTTATAGTCTCATGCTTTAAATGCATGCCTCTTACTGAAATCATAGGAACTTTTAAAATGCTACAACTTGGCTGGAACATGTCCATGATTTCCATTAGGCAATGCGGTCCTTGTATTTGGGAAGCATGCCATCATGTCTCTGGGGGGCTCAGACTGAGTGATTTAATGGAATTTGTGGAGTCTAGCAATTCAGGAGAGCTTGTGCTCTGGGGGGCACTTGGCTACTCAGACTGGTGACAGGTTTCATCACTGTCTTTTCACACGTCGACTCTCCCGTTTATCTTCTCTCTCACTGCTTCTTAGATTGCTTGGCTGCTGCTGACTTCTAAGTGCTCTCCTCTCTTATCCATATCAAGTGCAAAAGCTCATAACTGTTGTTGGAAGGTTGAGTCACATATTGTGTTTTTAGGTGTCCATGCAAGATCATTGTCTTGGTTTAAAAAGAAGCACACACCTAAAAATGTACACTGCAGCCTTGTGTTGCTGCTACATTATTTTGATTTGATTTGCTTGGTTTTGGTTTTGAAAATATGATTTTAACTGTACACATTTTAATTGTTGTATTTCTGTACATTGCCCTGAGTCCATCTGGTAAACGGCAGGCTAAACAGTCAAACGACAACTAATGTGCAAATGAGACAAACTTACAGGTACACCAGTTAGAGAGCTAGGGCTGGCTGTTGAGGGTACATGCTGTTGCCAATCTGCAGTTGCTGTCTTTATGGGGAAGGCTTTAAATTTGTAAATTCATCTGTGCCTGGATAGCTCAGTTGGTTAGAGTGTGGTGCTGCTAATGTCAAGGATGCAGGTTTGATCCCTGCATGGGACAGTTGCATATTCCTGCATTGCAGGGGGTTGGAAAATATTATCTTTTTTTAAAAAATATTTTTTATTGGTTTTACAGCATTTTTTAAGACAATACAAACAAATAAAAAAAACAAACAAACATGAATAATTCCATCTCCTTTTTTTTCCATAAACCTAACTTCTCCGACTCCCCCAGACCTCCCCTTTCTACATCCTAATTTTCAAATTTGTTCCAGCAAATCCTCAATTTAATTTTAATCGATTTCTCCCTTCTTACTCTGGGGTTGGAAAATATTATCGTCAGGGTCCCTTCCAACTTGACAATTCTATGATTCTACGATTGTCCGTGAGCAGCTATATTAAATTGACTTTGCTAATTGCAATGACTTTATTTTGCATAGTGCATCTCATCTGGTTGCCCAAGGTACAAATGGGCTGGGCTACTCATTAGAAGCCTCTGTCCAAGGAAAGGATTGGGCGACATATTTTACAGGAATATATGGCCCCCGTCCTGACTCACACTCACAAGTTTAGCATACTCAGTTATTAGAACTGGCAGAATGGCCAGACGTCATGCCCAATCAGATTAAGAGGCTAATCGTAAACCAACTAGCCAATAAAGCTCCAGAAGAAGACATGATCCCAAAGGAGATTTATAAGATAAGACCTGATTTCTGGTCACCCATTTTTGCAAAACTGTTTTCACACATTAACAGCTCAGGACGCATACCAGAAGGGTGGAAGCTGGGTATAATTTTTTTGCATAGTGCATCTCATATACACAGTTTTGGGTATCTTATATCTACCAAATTTATAGACTATGCATCTGACATGGTAAGCATTTGTTTGCAAAGGCTTTCACCCCAACGAATATGTGCTGAATGCTACATGATGCTTTGTTGATATTATGATAAGGCAGGCACAGCTATGCTCCCTGGGTTTCTCATGTGCTATGCATCCTATGCTACCCAATGAATCTAGGAGGTTGCATCACATACTAATTTGACAATAAGATTTGGGAAGCCTGTTGTTTCAACAGGTCCTCATTTTGAGAACCCGAGCAAGGAAATTATCTCTTATGTGTGATTCCTAGTCCCAAACCCTTCTTGACTGGCTACCACTTCATCCAAGCCACCTGGCAGGTAGTGAATTGGCATACACATAAAGAAGGTAATTCAAAGAGTCACCAGCACTCTGGCAGGTTTGTTTATTTCATCCTTCAAGCCTGAGGCAGGAGGAACGCTGTTGTTTTCATCCTATAGACTTCCCATCCCCTGTGTTAAGTTTCATATATAGTGCTGACAAAAGAAGTAAGAGTAAGAGCACCGTGAAGAGATGAGATGTGGCGGGCTGAGCATGTCAGCCTCCTCCTCGCAGAGCACCGATGGAAAACTCAAACAGAGCCGAATATTCACGGCAAAGTTTACAGCTGTCAAAGTGGCATTAGCTGGAAATGAAGATTTCTTGTCATTTTAAAACAAAAGCAAATTCCAGAGCAACCTTGTCTGGAAGCAGGCGGGAGTGCTATGCGTATGCAGATTTTGTTGGGGACCATGGCAGGTCTGATTCCTACCTTATGACAGAGGTACCACAGTATTCAGGTTCCCTCCACACTGTAAAAGTACATGGCATCCCCAGAAAAATCGTGGGAATAGTAGATCATAAAGGTTTCTGGGAATTGTAGCTCAGGGAGGGGGCAATTCTTTGGGGATAGAAATGTGCTTTAAATGTGTGCTAGGTAAAGGTAAAGGGACCCGTGACTGTTAAGTCCAGTCGTGGCCAACTCTGGGGTTGCGGCGCTCATCTCGCTTTATTGGCCGAGGGAGCCGGTGTACAGCTTCCAGGTCATGTGGCCAGCATGACTAAGCCGCTTCTGGCAAACCAGAGCAGCGCACGGAAACGCTGTTTACCTATTTATCAACTTGCACTTTGACGTGCTTTCGAACTGCTAGGTTGGCAGGAGCAGGGACCGAGCAATGGGAGCTCACCCCATTGTGGGGATTTGAACTGCCGACCTTCTGATTGGCAAGTCCTAGGCTCTGTGGTTTAACCCAGCACCGTGGGCTTTAAATCTATAGTAGGGATGTGACCACTTAGGTGACAGAAGACAGCCAGCCAGCAAGTTGGAGTTAACTCTTTGCTAGCAAAACCAGAATCTGCACAAGAGTGTTGGGCCTAATGAGCAAAGCAACTCATCTGCAGCTCTTGTCCCCAAGAAGCAGCTGCTGAGACTGAAGGTCTCTGCCTCTCCACAGCTGCCCAAGTCCCCTCCTCTCCAGGGCTTTCCCCAAGAAACTTGAGACTGTGTCTGCATGAAGATAACTTATCCTTCACCCTATTCATGCCTCTCCTGGTGGGATGCAGGTGGTGCTGTGGTCTAAACCACGGAGCCTCTTGGGCTTGCCGATCAGAAGGTCGGAGGTTTGAATCCCTGTGACAGAGTGAGCTCCCGCTGCTCTGTCCCAGCTCCTGCCAACCTAGCAGTTCGAAAGCATGCCAGTGCAAGTAGATAAATAGGTACCACTGTGGTGGGAAGGTAAACGGCGTTTCTGTGTGCTCTGGTTTCCATCACAGTGTCCCGTTTTGCCAGAAGTGGTTTAGTCCTGCTGGCCACATGACCCGGAAAGCTGTCTGTGGACAAATGCCGGCTCCCTCGGCCTGAAAGCGAGATGAGCGCCACAACCCCATAGTCGCTTTTGACAGAACTTAACCATCCAGGAGTCCTTTACCTTTTTTACCTTACCTCTCCTGGTTCTGGGAGATGAGGGAGGAGGGGAGCTTATCACAGCAGGAGGGGGAGACACCCATGCCTCTTCCCCAGCCAGACCTTGGCCTGTCCAACTGGTATTTGACAAATCGCAGGGAACAAGAGTTTGGATTTGATATCCCGCTTTATCACTACCCGAAGGAGTCTCAAAGTGGCTAACAATCTCCTTTCCCTTCCTCCCCCACAACAAATATTCTGTGAGGTGAGTGAGGCTGAGAGACTTCAGAGAAGTGTGACTAGCCCAAGGTCACCCAGCAGCTGCATGTGGAGGAGCGGAGACGTGAACCCGGTTCCCCAGATTACGAGTCTACCGCTCTTAACCACTACACCACACTGGCTCTCCTCCCAGGGTTGCAAGGGGGGTAGGGAAACTTGGGCACCAACTGTGGGCCACATGGAAGGCTGGTGAGATCCAGTTGTGGCCTGTGGGCCATAGGTTGCCCACATGTGCCTTAGACCATATACAGACTCCTGAATTTGTGGATGTTGCAATAAAAATGGTGTCTGTGAGGCACCCAGTGGAACTCTGAGTAATTTCTTCCTGTTTACAAAGAGACCTGGGGAGCTGCTTAAATAGTTTATTAAAGCATCTTGTTGGGAGGCTAATGCTGTTAGTTTGCTAATTAAATGGTTAGTGTTGGCACTAATCATGACTGACAAGCAATTTAAATGGTGCTTCTCAATCTGTTTCAAGAGAGTTCCAAACGAGTGCAGCAAAAACACCCACCTGAAAACCAAGTTTCGTGTGTGCTTAATGGCAAATACCAAAGGTAGCTCAAATATGAGTTCTTTCAGCGTCATATTTCTTGGGTGACTCTACTAGCAAAATTGGGGGTGAGGGTTCAATAAAGAAATACAGAATTAAATTAAAATAGTCTGATAGCAAAAGTATCACTATAGTATTTTATTTCTGCTATTGCACTAGACACTTTGTTTTCTTCTGTGTAAACTAGAAATAGCACCCACTGTTCAAGCATTAACGTGCTCCATTGTTTCTTGGGAGGCAAACTGCGGGAGGCAGTGGAAGACAGGAGTGCCTGGCTTGCTCTGGTCCATGGGGTCACGAAGAGTCGGACACGACTAAATGACTAAACAACAACATTGTTTCTTGGATTTTGTTTGGCATCCATCTATCTTGGGAGACAATGGGGGAATTTTCTCCATAACATCTGTGCAGAACCGCATGACATTTGTGCATCAATGGGGTTTTAAAAATCTGAGTCCCATATACAACTTTTAGAAAACATTTGAAGGCAGCCCTGTTCAGGGAAGTTTTTAATGTCTGGCATTTTATTATTTTTTAAATTTTGATGGAAGCCGCCCAGAGTAGCTGGGGAAACCCAGCCAGATGGGTGGGGTAGAAACAATAAAGTTGTTGTTGTTGTTGTTGAAACTTACTTTTGAAACTCAGGTGTGTCGCTGTATAGTTTCATGCCCATTTTGTTGGCTTAAAATTCACAACCAACTGAGTGGTGTAGCTATCTAGGGTGGGTTTAGGTTGTTAGGAAACTCACCATGACCTGAAGAATGACACATTTAGATCTGTTCATACTCTTGCCTCAGCATACATCATCAGCAACATGTCAGATGGAAATTTAATTTCTGGGAGATGCTGCCCCCCCCACTCCCACCCCATTTAAGAGGCATAAAATTGAACACTTGTCTGGCATTCTTGACAGCTGAGGAACAAAAATCTTTACATGCCTTGTGGCTGATTTTGACATGCAAACTAAATAAACAAGTTCAGATGTGCTTTCGCTTGCTTTACACCACAAACGTTGGCGGAAACTAATTCCGTCTTGCAGATCAATCCTAAACAAGGTGTTGTTACAAGACCTTTTGGGGTATCATCTCAGCATAACAGGGTGAGTTTGGAAGCTATGCCAGATGCAGTTAATTTGCACAGTGAAATTTCCCATGCTAATTCGCATGGATTTCAAACTTTGAGGGTGGATGAAACATGAAACCTTTGTCTATGTGGAACAAAAATACTCACCCTTGCATCAACCCAACCTCTGTGTCCAGGGTGTTGTTAAATCTAGTGTCTGGTGTGTAATAGATCTGTTGGGCTTGCTAGACTTTCCTTGGGGGCACAGTGACCATTGAGTGGCCACAGGACTGTGGCTAGGTTGTCCCAGTTTTCTCCACCCAATGCTGAGATACTATGGACACTTAAGCATTGAAATTATATTTATTGTCAGGAGCTCAGCCTACTCTCGAGTAGGACCCTGGCAGAGACACATGCCCGACTGGCATGTTCTCTCCCTCCTGGTCGATCATTCGGGAGCTTCAGAAGCTTTCTTCTGCCTGAACATAACAGCGACCAATCCCAACAGACATTGGCACACTTAGGGATCTGCAGAGTTTGCACTCCTTCATGACAGACCTCAGCAACTCAGGATCGTGGCTAATCTACTTTATTTACATATAAACACACACGGAGCACTGCAACACGGCTCCCCCTCTCTCTCTAGCATCAGACAGCAAAGAGAATGAACAAAGGACAATAGTCCCACTTCACAGAACACAGTAAAACAAACGTCCTGTCTCCATCACTTCCCACTTTGTGGAGTCAAAACATACACCATCATGTGATAGACAACAATCCCATGACTGCAATCATGGAGCAGGAATTCTAACATCTATATCACTTAGCTAAAATGAAAAGTGTAAAGGTGCCCCACAAGGGACCGAGTAAATTTCCAAACCCATAGGAGAAGAATATTCTCCTTCTCCAGCTTATTCACTGCTATGTCTTCTTTCCAAAATGTGGAATAAGGTGGAGGAATACTAAGCGGACTAGAAGCAGGCAGTCCAGGGTTAAAATCAGTCACAAAACTCACTTTGTGACCTTGGACCGGTCTCTCAGCCTGACATACCTCACAGTTTTGCTGTGAATATAGCATTGGGGGAAGGGACCCATAAATGTCATCTTGAGCCCCATGGAGGAAATGTGGAATGGGTATAAATGCAATATTTAAAATGAATGAATGAACAAAATAAAAAAGACTCTCTCCAGAAGTGGTTGAGTCATGCTGACCACATGACCCAGAAAGCTGTCTACAGACAAAAGCTGGCTCCCTCGGCCTGAAAGCGAGATGAGCACCACAACCCCCTAATCACCTTTGATGGACTTAACCGTGTAGGGGTCTTTTACCTTTAAAGGTAAAGGTAAAGGGACCCCTGACCATTAGGTCCAGTCGTGGCCGACTCGGGTTGTGGCGCTCGTCTCGCTTGACTGGCGGAGGGAGCCGGCGTACAGCTTCCAGGTCATGTGGCCAGGATGACTAAGCCGATTCTGGTGAACCAGAGCAGCGCACGGAAATGCCGTTTACCTTCCCACCAGAGCGGTACTTAGTTATCTACTTGCACTTTGATGTGCTTTCGAACTGCTAGGTTGGCAGGAGCTGGGGCCGAGCAATGGGAGCTCACCCCGTTGCAGGGATTTGAACTGTCGACCTTCTGATCGGCAAGCTCTAGGCTCTGTGGTTTAACCCACAGCGCCACCCACGCTTCATCCAATAGCAGGCACGATGATAGGACAGAGGAGGTTACTTGATCTTCTAGTGGGTGAGTCACTTTTGCTTACCCAGTGGAGTGACATGGAGGCAAGATCAGGGCCATGCAGCACATTGGCTGAACCAACTTGCAGGTAGATTTGCAATGTGTGTCCCTCCAGCTCTCTGTCCGGGGAAGCAGCAGCGACTTATCTGCTTGGGAGATCAGGTAAGCACCTCTGCCCCACCATGCAATGTGCTACTGCCCTACTCATGTTGCGATTCCCTGTACAGAGGCAATGCCTTAAAAGGTAAAGGGACCCCTGACCATTAGGTCCAGTCGTGACCAACTCTGGGGTTGCGGCGCTCATCTCGCTTTATTGGCCAAGGGAGCCAGCGTACAGCTTCCGGGTCATGTGGCCAGCATGACTAAGCCACTTCTGGCGAACCAGAGCAGCGCACGGAAATGCCATTTACCTTCCCGCCAGAGCGGTACCTATTTATCTACTTGCATTTTGACGTGCTTTCGAACTGCTAGTTTGGCAGGAGCAGGGACCGAGCAACGGGAGCTCACTCCGTTGTGGGGATTCGAACCACCAACCTTCTGATCAGCAAGTCCTAGGCTCTGTGGTTTATCCCACAGCGCCACCCGCGTCCCGGCAATGCCTTAACAGGGCTTTATTTTTTATAATGATGATGATGATGATGATGATGATGCATGAAAGCTCTATTAAAAAACATATTTTGTCAACATGCTTCTTTGCACTGCTAGGAAGAGAGGGGGTAAGAAACAGTCATTTAAGCATTGTGAACAAGTAGCAGACAAAATTTACCTTTTGCAGAATCTGCGCATGGGCTGTATCGTGGCATCCTGGCACATGCCCAGCAGCTTCTCTCTTCCAAACGCTGCTTCAAAAATTTACAAGAGCCTAGAAAGCAGCACAGCAGGGCAGCTGAGCCTCTCCATTTTGGCAAATTAGCATATTCATTGGGCGCCATCAATAATTAATGTGCCACTTGCATGGAAACATATGGATTAAATTACAGCTCTGATCATACTTATTCAGAAAGGAGTAATACGTGTTTGGCTCCATTATTTATTACATAAACCTTTGCTTCCAGAACTTCCGGAGTGCTAATGGTAATTCAACCGAATGCCTCCCCCTTATGTGCACAAATACATAATTCACATTCGGAAAAAGTTGCAACAGCAGACGGTAATTTAACTCTAAAGTGTACTTGCATTTGGGATCTCCTGAAGTTGTGGGAGTTGTTTCTTTAGAATAGTAGTTTTCAGATCTATTTTGTTATATTTTTCCCCAAGCAACTGGAAGAGAAGAAAGTTTTACTCGATCTCTATGGAGCTCTGGGTATCACCAGTTATTACAAGAGCACAATGGAAACAATGTTGGTTGACCACAAACTTGACATGAGCCAACAGTGTGACGCGGCAGC
>JAXCMG010000175.1:197291-210449 GCA_034642415.1 Podarcis siculus
CTTGTGGTCTCTTCCAACTCTGTGATTCTATGATTCTATGATTCTATTCTATGTTAGTATCCGAACATCCTGCTACTTATAGAAACAGGACCATTTGCCCACGGGAAAACTAGGCAACACAATTGCATTCACATGCTGAAGATGCACCAGTTTAAACATTTTTCTTTGAAAGCAGAAGGTCTAGGGTTACCGGCCAGATCTTTGTTGTGTAAAAGCACTATGCTTCTTTTACCTTTCCCTCATATAGACCAGACCAAAACAAAAACAAAAAACTACAAGTCATTCTGATGGATTGTCTTTCCATTGGCTGGCAAAAGAACCTATGTGCAGTTTTCAAAGTATAAGTCTCCTTGTAATTTCTGTATCTGTTGATAATTTGAGTTGCCCAGAGGGCTAGCATGACAGTAAGAGGCTGTGTACACACCATCCATTCAAAACACCCCCAAAAAAACCTTTTGGAGATACACAGCTGGAAGAAAGAGATTTGGAAGAGGCTGTGGACTCACACAACAGCCAGGTCAATACAATAAACAAAACTTTCAGATAAAGAGTTTTTCAAGAAAGCCACTTCCGAGCTTGAGAGGAGGGGGGGTTGCGGGCCACCCCCTCCCCACACACACGGGGGCTGGTTTCAGCCCCCGCGAGAAGAGGGAATCCCCGGACGTGCTTGCGACCCGGCCCGCCAATCGGCGGGCAGGGGAGGCGTGGCCTAGCCCCATTTAGTAGAGGACTCCGGGGGGCGTTGCCTTGTCCGAAACCTAGGGAGGTAAGGGCCTCAGGCATGCCCCCGAGCTGTGACACCCATGGGATCCTAGTTGGCGTACTTCAACAGGACTCCCACGGCTTGTGGATAACCCTTCCCGGTCTCCATGCCGGGTAGTCGATAGGAGCCAATGCCTAAGGCCAATACCTTCCAATTCCTGTAATCAATAAAGTTGTGGCCTTTTTATGCCCATTAACCTTAAATAACGTGTCCTGTGTCTTCATTTCACTTGGGGGGAGGGGTCTCGCCACGCAATCAGATGCACTAATTGACATGAGCCAGACTGGGACTTTGCCATTCCTTGTACAATGGTACCTCATGTTACAGACACTTCAGGTTACAGACGCTTCAGGTTACAGACTCCGCTAACCCAGAAATAGTACCTCAGGTACTACTTTGCTTCAGGATGAGAACAGAAATCGCGCGGCAGCTGCGCGGCAGCAGCGGGAGGCCCCATTAGCTAAAGTGGTGCTTCAGGTTAAGAACAGTTTCAGGTTAAGAACGGACCTCCAGAACAAATTAAGTCCTTAACCCGAGGTGCCACTGTACTGATCAAATAGATTTCCTAAGCAACTATAGCTTCTCCTTTTTTGGACATTATAGCAAAAGTATCTTTCTTCAAATCTAAGCTAGGAAAGTGTCAGTATTTTTACACAGGTAATTTTCCAGGTTAGGGACGCGGGTGGCGCTGTGGGTAAAAGCCTCAGCGCCTAGGGCTTGCCGATCGAAAGGTCGGCGGTTCGAATCCCCGCGGCGGGGTGCGCTCCCGCTGCTTGGTCCCAGCGCCTGCCAACCTAGCAGTTCGAAAGCACCCCCGGGTGCAAGTAGATAAATAGGGACCGCTTACTGGCGGGAAGGTAAACGGCGTTTCCGTGTGCTGCGCTGGCTCGCTAGATGCAGCTTTGTCACACTGGCCATGTGACCCGGAAGTGTCTCCGGACAGCGCTGGCCCCCGGCCTCTTGAGTGAGATGGGCGCACCAACCCCAGAGTCTGTCAAGACTGGCCCATACGGGCAGGGGTACCTTTACCTTTACCTTAATTTTCCAGGTTCCTAGAATAAACCTTTTTGTTTAAGAATAATCTTGAGATTTGTCTTGAAATTTGGAACCTCCCATATAAGCTCTTCTAAGCCTTTGCCAGTTGACTCCTGCACTTCCTACATGAGTGCTATTGCACCAAAGTCCTGCTTCGAAGGCTTCCAATAACAATCTGCTTGGCCACAGTAAGAACAGACTCAATAGGGCTTTGGTCTGATTCATCAGGGCTCTTATTATGCCAATATAGTACTAGATAGTTGCAAGGAGAGTGGAAACCCCAATAAATTAAGAAAGAAATGATGCAGAGACTTCATATTATTCTTCTGGTGTACATATATTTGTGATAAACACATACCTAGCTCTGACATTAATATTTGCAGAAAAGTGAGCATCGTGGTGAGACATCTTACATGTTTGAAACTTGTACAGAACAAATAATACAAGGTATACTTGAATAGGGACGTGGGTGGCGCTGTGGTCTAAACCACAGAGCCTAGGGCTTGCCAATCAGAAGGTCGGCGGTTCGAATCCCCGCAACGGGGTGAGCTCCCATTGTTCGGTCCCAGCTCCTGCCCACCTAGCAGTTCAAAACCATGTCAAAGTGAAAGTAGATAAATAGATAAGCAGATAAGTAGATACCTTCCGGCGGGAAGGTAAACGGCGTTTCCATGCACTGCTCTGGTTCGCCAGAAGCGGTTTAGTCATGGTGGCCACATGACGCGGAAGCTGTCTGCGGACAAACGCCGGCTCCCTCGGCCTATAGAGCAAGATGAGCACCAACCCCAGAGTCGTCCACAATTGGACCTAATTGTAAGGGGTACCTTTACCTTTACCTTTATACTTGAACAGGTTATACAGCAGAGCTTGAGAAGCACATATGATTAGAGACAAGCTGATTGTTTCATTATTTATTTGATGATGGCATTTGGCAGAAAGGCAGTGCGAGTCTTTGTTAATTGTTCATTAGTTTGTAGACCTAAAACCTGTCTCAGACTGATTGACATTTTCACCATCTGCTACAAGCCTTCCTTAAATTAAAAGTGATCCTGAAACACAGTTCACAAAGGCTGGCTGCTGTTTAAAGAACGCTTTGAGCTCCCCCATTAATATCAATCCAATTCCTTTTGGCACATCAGCATTTTTTCATGCAGAAACCTCTGCTATTCTAGGGTGGTACCATTTTTTTAAAATTACATTGCCCAACCCACTCCCTGTTGAAATTAAAGTTGGACCAAACACACACACACACACACACACAGAGAGAGAGAGAGAGAGAGAGAGAGAGAGAGACCCTCCAAATGTCCCTATTTTCCAGGGACAGCCCTAGATTTGCAGAAGCTGTCCCAGTTTCTGATTTGATGCTGGAATGTTCTGTTTTTTCTTAGGACATCCCTATTTTCATCAGAGAAATGTTGGAGAGTATGGAGTTATGTGACTCCTCCAAGCTAAGGAGATAAGTAACTATACAACCTTTAGAAGACACCTGAAGGCAGCCCTGTATAGTTTGATTATGTGTTGGAAGCCACCCAGAGTGGCTGGGGAAACCCAGTATAAACATCCCTATTTTCATCGGAGAAATGTCGGAGGGTATGCACACAAGACACACACACCTGGAACCATTTGTATCCCATGAAAGTAGCAGGTGGCAGTGGCGCAGGATCTCTAGTGATGCTGCTGAAGGCAAGATGGTGCCAGAGTGTCAGCGGTTATATTTGGAGAAAAATATCTTTTCCCAGTGAGAGCTGGACCATAAAGAAGGCTGATTGCCGAAGAATTGATGCTTTTGAATTATGGTGCTGGAGGAGACTCTTGAAAGTCCCATGGACTGCAAGAAGATCAAACCTCTCCATTCTTAAGGAAATCAGCCCTGAGTGCTCACTGGAAGGACAGATCCTGAAGCTGAGGCTCCAATACTTTGGCCACCTCATGAGAAGAGAAGACTCCCTAGAAAAGACCCTGATGTTGGGAAAGATTGAGGGCACAAGAAGAAGGGGACGACAGAGGATGAGATGGTTGGACAGTGTTCTCAAAGCTACAAACATGAGTCTGACCAAACTGCAGGAGGCAGTGGAAGACTGGAGTGCCTGGCGTGCTCTAGTCCATGGGGTCACGAAGAGTCGGACACGACTAAACGACGAAACAACAACAACATCTTTCCCTTTCTAGACTGGGGAAGAAAATGGCTGGACCTTGAAACTTGTTGATTCAGTCAATTAACGGAAAGGAGAGGACTGTTGCTCCTTTGGAATTTCCTGAGTATTATGGGATGAAGGGACGAGCTGAGCAGAGGAGGAATGGAGTTTACATTGAGACTTCAGCTCACCCCTTAACCGCAATGGAACAACAATACTGTGAGCAGCCAGCGAAGAATGCAGCCCAGAGTCATTGATGGAAACGGGAAGAAAACATCAGCGGCAGATTCACAAAGCCAGTGAACTCAAACTTGGAAATGCTAGAATCGACACACAGAGACTGAAAAGAAAAGAACTATTGCACCCACACTATGGAAAGTCCACCAACAGGACTGGACCACAAGAGCGCTCTCCCCTCCTGTGGTCTCCAGCAACTTTGGTGGAGAAAAGATGACTGCAGGGCAGCCATATTTCATCCCTCATGATGCAGCACTGTTCTCCTGGGTCATTCTGTCCAGGCCACTGCCAAGATGATGAAGGCAATCAAAGCTATCACTACTTGAGACAAATGGTCCCATAAGAGGCGGGGAGTAGTGGAAGTTTAACTGATGTGTATTCACATTTCTCCAATATGAACAGCATTTCTTTGTTATAATACCTTTATCCCCACCACCACCACCTTTCTGCTAAAAAGATTCAGACCCTATACTTGAAGTGAGCTCATTTTATCTTTACAACCAACCTGTGAGGTAAAGGTAAAGGGTAAAGGGACCCCTGACCATTAGGTCCAGTCGTGGCCGACTCTGGGGTTACGGCGCTCATCTCGCTTTATTGGCCGAGGGAGCCGGCGTACAGCTTCCGGGTCATGTGGCCAGCATGACTAAGCCACTTCTGGCGAACCAGAGCAGCGCACGGAAATGGCGTTTACCTTCCCGCCGGAGCGGTACCTATTTATCTACTTGCACTTTGACGTGCTTTTGAATTGCTAGGTTGGCAGGAGCAGGGACCGAACAATGGGAGCTCACCCCGTCACGGGGATTCGAACCGCCGACCTTCTGATCGGCAAATCCGAGGCTCTGTGGTTTAACCCACAGTGCCACCTGCATCCCATAACCTGTGAGGTAGCAGGGACTAAATAATAAGGACCTGCCAAGACTACCCATGTAGCTTCTCAGCTAAGTAGAATTTGGATCTGCATTTCACAATAACTTGGCTGTAGAAGTAATATTGTTTTTGGTTTCCTTTTTACTGTTTATATAAAGATGTAAACTATTCATGAACAGATGTCAATTTAGAATGCCGTAGGAGATTTTAAGCACACAAGATGGAGAACCTAATGGAAAGATCGCATAACAGACCCTGGTTGTCCTTCTAAGAAATCCATTTGCATTGAATTATTAGCTTGGAGGAATGAAATATTTCTGAAAGATGATTTAATTTCACCAGGAGTTATTGGTCTGTACTTGAAATAGGATATTGGGTTCTTTGGCACATGATTAATTGGGATGTGATGAACAGTGTCAGATAAAGAAGTTGTACTTGGCATACATTAATAATATTACAACATAGTCGCTTGTTCCACTGCAAAAAGAATAGTGACATCTGGAAAATAGAAGAAACCCAAAGTGTGCAATGGAAAACAAATTTATGGCAAACGCTACCCATCCCACAATGCAATCCTATCCTTAGGCTTTGCCCGCTGGATAAGCATAGAATTGTGATCTTATTTATTTATTAACTTTGTATACTGCTCTCCATCCCTAGATCTCAGGGTGGTTCACAACATAAAAATACAAGATAAAAAAAAAACCCATAATATGTCACCCCCCCAACTTTATTACCTGGGTTATGAAGGCACCCTAAAGACGTTAAAGCAAAGATTATGGGATAATACACACAGTGACTTGTGATCTCGATCATACGCAGTCCGTAGTCTGCTGGCAGTAGGAGTACAATATGGGCATGTCTTTAAGTTAACACCTTATATTAAAAACCTGACAGTACCAAATTATCGAAGGTTATTCACTAAACGTCTTTCCTTCTGCAGTGTTGGATGGCAGGTTGAGAGGAGTTCCCTACCAGGACAGACTTTGCTTGTGTGTTCAAGACATTCATTCCATAAAACATATTTTCCTGCACTGTGCGAAATATGAGCAAGCCAGGGCTGAACTGATAGTACCCTTGCTGGTACCTTTCCTGGGAAAATCAGAGGCTCACTATATCAGGTTCCTATTGGAAGACCAGACAAATGCTAGAACATTAGCAGTGGCAAAGTTTTTATCAGTGGTTGCAAGAACCATTGATCCCTATCTTTAAGTCTGAACAAAATGCCTGTTTAACCTGGAGGTAGGCTGTCTGAATTGCGCATTGCTTTGTAACGATTTGTTGGGTCTCTGGACCGTAATAAAGATTGATTGAGTGATTGATTGATTGATTGATTGATTGATTGATAAAAACAAGAGCAAACCAATAACCCCCACTACCTTGTTTGCACAGAACAAAATATTGCATCAACATAATGGGTGCATCAAAGCAATACATTGCACTATCCGAATTCACATGTGACACTAAGTTAAGCCATGGGTCAGCACAAATAAATATGTGAGTTCTCAAAGTGAAGATCATGGCTGCTTTGTTTCTCCTCTGCTCCTGCTCTTGCCATCCTATCCATCACTAGGACATATTTTAATCATCAGGAAGAGCTTTCTGACAGTAGGAGGTGGAACAGACTCCCCTGGAAGGTAAGGGACTATCCTTCACTGGAGATTTTAAAGCAGAAGTATTTTTCGCTCTATTAAGACGCACCAGACCACAAGACGCACCTAGTTTTTGGAGGAGGAAAACAAGGAAAAAAATATTCTGAATCTCAGAAGCCAGAACAGCAAGAGGGATCGCTGTGCAGCGAAAGCAGCAATCCCTCTTGCTGTTCTGGCTTCTGGGATAGCTGTGCAGCCTGCATTCACTCCATAAGATGCACACACATTTCCCCTTACTTTTTAGGAGGGAAAAAGTGAGTCTTATAGAGCAAAAAATAAGGTAGATGGCCATCCGACATGGATGTTTTAGTTGCTATTCCTACAGTGCAGTGAGTTGGACCAGATTATCATTGGAGTCCCTTCCAGCTCTGTGATTCTATGATTCTAAGCATTACATCCAAACCTGGGCCCATTGTTGGACTAATCCACACAAACCATGAGCAGTAAACCAAGAACAAACCTTGGTTACAACTTATCCTTTGCCTGCAGCAAGACAAACGGCAAACCTGAATTTTGACATAATGCTATGCCAAACTATGGCTCAGCCACAAGATGTATGGCTGGAATACCACTGTGGCCACAATCTTCCCTCCAGAAAATGACACGTTTGCTAGTTTGTGCTAATCCATGGGTTGTGTTTGTCATGAAACTCTACTCAATATTGATCCAGAGCAGATTCCAATGTATAATTAGCAGAGTAAACACTTAAACACGTTGCAGGATTCCCCCAAAAATAGACCAGAGACAATTGTATTGCATCCAGCAGAGCTTTACTGCTACTGAAGGCAAATGAGCATCACGGTCACAAATCCAATACATCCTGGCTTGGCCCTGTCCCTAAGAAATCCAGTTATTTTCAGTAGCATATGCACTTTATAGCACACCTTTCCCCTAGCATATGCCTTGCTTTACATGTTACTGGGCTAGAGAACCAGATTGCAAAATTCAGAGTGAATTCTGAATGGTGTTTGTGTTCCGGTTTGCATATTGTTTTAGAAATTGCTGATTAGGCGAGTTCCTTCATCCCTAGTCTGAATACCAGCTGCTGGGAATCTCAACTAGGAAAGATCACTGTTTTACTCAGATCCTACACGAGGGTTTTCCATAGGCATCTTATGTTTTCATCCCTCTCCCAGCCCCCACCACAAGATATAATATCTGAAGCACTGGGCCAGAGCACTAGATTGTTAGGGGAGAGCAAGACAGGTGAAATATTGTGGGTTTTTTAGAACACAACTGCGATAATGCTAGGGGGTGAATAGCACATTTTTTATATTATGGAAGAAAATAAAACTTTGTGAAATTCTTTACCCATCATGGAAGTAAATTCACACAAAGTTATACCTAAGACAGGACTGCCATCTGACGCACTAAGCAACTACAATTGTGTTAGAGTCATGTTCCATGTGGAAACTTATAAGGATAAGTAATACATGCATAAAATAAAGAACTGCAGTATGTATTGATGGGTATTGGTATGAATATGACTGGGTGGGTGCATGTGTGTATATGTTTGCATTCATTTCAGATAAGTCCCATTTAAACTGCAAAATGTCCCCCCCCCCAATCTCAAATAATACTGGGGACATCGGTATTAAAGAATTCATTAGCTTTAATATATTATTTATACAAAATTATTAGGTTTTTTTGCAACAACAAAAAAGTAGCAAGAGAAACTTTGCAATCTTTTTAAAGGAAAGCACAGCTAGGAAAATGATTGAATTAGACATTGGTAATTCAGTTAATAATCTCACTACATTTCTTTAGCATAGATTTTATAGCTGTTCTCCAGCCATAATATTTTAGTCTCTCTTTTTCCTTGATTAAAATTATACACCAATATATTGCACTGCAAAGCTCTAAGAGCTACTGCTAATTATAATTCATTAAATATTGATCAAATTAAAGCCAAAATGGCTTGAATCCCATACATTTGCCAGGCATAAAACTTTTTTTTAAAGTCCTATAATTCTTTTTTTAAAGGATTTAAAATGCTACTGCCTTTATAAATAAGCAAACTAATAAAATGGAAAATATGAATTCTTAATAATAGTTATCAGCAAGATAATGGCCGTAGTCACATTTTTTAAATGAGCTATTACGGTGTCCTTGTGCTAGGTGTCAAAGCAATTACTTGACCAAAAAAACCCCTACACAACCAGGTAGGGTTATTTTCTAGCAGGCGAATCACCAATCCAGTTCTCCACATGTGCTAAGAAGCACACAACAGCACATATGGCTTTTCTGTTTCACTTTAATATGGAGTTAATCTGCACTGCAGGGGAATCAACATCAAAAAAAAGCTGGGGCATGCAAACATCTGCCTCACAAGTTAAAAGTATGAATGGATATGGGGGATCAGGCTGGCTTACTACATGCTCAACCAATGGCATGCATACTAGTCATGTCCCTTGCCAGTCACACTTTCAGTAGCACTACATAGTGGCCATAAGTACCGTACTTTTCCATGGCACCTCGGGTTACAGACGCTTCAGGTTACAGACTCCACTAACCCAGAAATAGTACCTCGGGTTAAGAACTTTGCTTCAGGATGAGAACAGAAATCGCGCAGCCGCGGCGCAGCAGCAGAGGGAGGCCCCATTAGCTAAAGTGGTGCTTCAGGTTAAGAACAGTTTCAGGTTAAGAACGGACCTCCAGAACGAATTAAGTTCTTAACCCGAGGTACCACTGTATAAGACTAAGTTGTTTTCTTTAAAAACCATTCCCCAAAGTGGTGGTCGTCTTATACATGGGCATAGGGTGGACGTTTGATTGGTTGCTGCCGCGGCTGTCAGCGGCTATTGTGCGTGTTATTGGTTGCTGTGTCAATGGGTGGTGTTGATTGCCTGATGCGCCAGCAGTTGGGCAGGCGATTTGCAGCTTCTGTGGGTGATGGTATAGACAGGAGATCTAGCGATGTGGGTGGGTGAGCGACTTTTGGCAATCCCCCCTAACTAAAGCTCAACAACTCTGGACAATGCCCCGCAAAAAAAGCTGAACAATTCCAGGCAATCCTCCGTAAAAAAATTTAGTCCTAAAAAATAGGGGCAGTCTTATACACAGAGGCGTCCTATAAACGAAAAAGTACGGTACATACACCAGTATATTCACAGGGTTGTTCCATGTCAGTGGGGAATCCTGGACCATGGGCCAAACAAGATTCGTCCTTGCATGGAGGAGACATATATGGGTGGGGGATCCCTTTGCACTACCATAGAACTATTGCAGATATTAATATTATGCAGTTTGAAGCAACTGGATGGATAAAAATTAACTCCTTTTGGCAATGAAGCTTTGTTCAGACCCATTAGATATTATTCAAAACTTTACTTGCTGAGCTTTCTTCAAAACATAACAAAAACATCAAATGAGATATCCAAATAGTTCCATAAGATCCAACAGTTCCATAAGACCCATCCAACACACAGGCTCAGCATCTTAGAAAAATGAAATACACCAAACAGACCTATAAGAAAAGGTTTCTCTCCTTATAGCATCCATTTCGCCTGGAGCCAAGTTCCTGGAGAGCTTCATTTACATCCTCACTCTCAAAGAGCCTGGGAACAAAAGACTCAGTCACCATCCTTCCAAGATGGTGCATTTGCAATTCAATACCTCTCATGTGATCTAAGGTTAAACACTCATGTGTTAGCTAGCAGAGAACAACAATAGTCCATTATCAACTCAGCTACAGCTCAGAGTCCTATTCTTGGCTTCAATATAGCCCCGTGGAAAATCTCCATGCTAAATCCTTCATTAATACACATAGCCATTCCCATTTCCGTGTCAATTAAACCAATTACACTTAACAAGAACAAAATTCAGATCAAGTTTCTGCATGGGAAAGATGGGTCCTGGGATCTTAGGCATGCAAAAAAATGAACTCTGCAGCTAAGCTCCATAATGATAAAGCCACAGCTTCTTCTGCTCCTCTGCTAGGAAGATCCTAACCCTAGCCCTAACCCTAGCCCTAGCCCTAGCCCTAGCCCTAGCCCTAGCCCTAACCCTAACCCTAACATCTACATTATTGTATAAAATGCACCATTTATTGAAATCTATTTTCAACAAAAAGTTTCAGCAGATTTCACAAAATAGTACTAAGCATTACAACAAATCTCTACAGTTCATCACACAAGGGCCATTACTTCTCTACCGCTAACCATATTGCTACTGCCCCACTGTTCCTAGACCTAGACAACCAGGATTGGAAGGGGTTCAACACTGAAAGTAGCAGTAATCCTCTGCACTTCTCAGCCATAGCATCATTGTTGACAATGCCGAAGAGTTAAGAGCAGAAAATAGCACTCCTTGACTTCAGACCCTGAACTCACCACTCAATGAATACAATATCAAGTGATGGCTTCCATGTCTGAATGGGTGTTCTAAAACACCTCAGACAGAGGTTTCATATCATCTCCCATCACTTCAAACACAATCTTTTCTAATACAGCCAGTTCATGTGTATGCTGTACCTGCACAGGGGCGCCGACTTATAAAAAATATTGGGGGGGGCCCATACCGGGGTCCTGCCCCGGGAAGTTTTCTAAGTTCCTCAGCGGCACCCGGCAGAGCAGCCCTCTCGGCCACGGCAGCCCGGCTCTCCCAGCCCCCGGGGGCCGCCCTCCTCCCTCGCGCACCCGCAGCGTTCCCGCCCGGGGAGGCGGCGCCCCCAGGAGAGGCGGCAGCGGCAGCAGCAGCCGCGCGCGGCCCGGGCTCCCCTCGCCGGCCGCGGGAGCCAAGGCGCGCGCCGAGGGCAGCCGAGGAAAGGAGCGCGCGGCCCCGTCCCGCCCTCGCCACTCACCCTTCTGCAGCGGCCCCGGCGGCGGCGGCGACTCCCGCAGCGCCTTTTCCGCAAGGCCCGGGTGACGTCACCGGCGGAGGACGTTTCCGCTGCGCGCGCACAGAGCCCAGAGCCCGCCTCCCGTAATAATTATTTGTTTTAACTCATTACTGAATGTATTTTAAAAGGTAACTATCGTCAAACAAGGAAAATAAAAAATACCAACATAATTTTGTGATTTTACAAAGCATAATATAACTAATAATTTTCTTAAATTATTGGGGGGGCGGTGCCCCCCCAAACGAATTTTTGAGGGGGCTCGGGCCCCCTCAGGCCCCATGGAGTCGGCGCCTATGTACCTGCAAATCATTGTAAGTTGGTTCAGATGCTTCTCCAGCCAACTATCTCCCTCAGAAGCTGGTTGACTCTCCTTCACTGAAGGTTTTTCACTGGGTGGCCATCTGCCATGGATTCTTTAGCTGTGAGTCCAGCATTGCATGTCAGGAGTGCATGCAGGAGCCAGTCCCTGTGACTGGTAGGGCTTCGCAGGACTGGGGCTTTCCTAAGTTGTTCTCAAGAGGCAAGGCGTGGCTGCACAGGTGAGGCTGATTAGTAACTCACAGCACCTGGTGCCGAAAGCAGGGAAGGGATATAAGGTCAGCATTTCCCTTTGGCTCTTTACCACAGCAACACGCTTCCTGCCTTGCTGCGTTTGGCTTCTTGACTCCTGGTTTCCTGACCCTCAGATCCTTGGCTTCTTGACTCCTGGCTCTCTGACCCCTGGCTTCCAGACTCTCGTTCCTGCTCCCACCCCGCTGTCTTGCCCCCAGTCCCGACATCCTCCGCCAGGACTTCGACCGCCTGTAAACCAGACCGTCACATTGCAGAGAGTTGGAATAGATGACCCATTGGATCTATCCCAACTCTACAGTTCTGATTCTATGATTCTACCATAGAGCAAGTGTGCAGTATGCCCCCCCCCCCCGGTCTGTACTGTATGACTCCATGTGGAAGCCAATTTCTGAGAAATCATGATTTTCACAATAATTACAAAAAACAGGCTTCCATCTATAGCTATCTATCTATCATCTATCTATCTATCTATCTATCTATCTATCTATCTATCATCTATCAATCAATCAATCAATCATCTATCTATATCTATCATCTATCTCTCTATCATCTATCATCTAGATTTATCTATCTACATCTATCTATCTACCTATCTGTCTATCATCTATCTACATGGAGTGCCTATGTCCCATTTTTTAATATATAATGAGCATGGCAGAAGGGGAAATCACAATGAATGCTACTTCAAGTCTGGCAAGAGGATGGATAGCCATGTAAGCATGTGAACCATGCTCTAGCACAGAGAAATCAAAGGGAGGGAGAGAGGGAGGGAGGGAGGAAAGAAGGAAGGAAGGAAGGAAGGAAGGAAGGAAGGAAGGAAGGAAGGAAGGAAGGAAGGAAGGAAGGAAGGAAGGAAGATAGATGTATATATTTACAAACTGTCTCCCACATGAGCTCTGGCAAAGCAGCGCTACGAAGTGTGATATATGTTCTATTGTATTTTAATATTTTGTTGGAAGCCGCCCAGAGTGTCTGGGGAAACCCAGCCAGATGGGCGGGGTATAAATAAATTATTATTATTATTATTATTATTATTATTATTATTATTATTATTAT
>JAXCMG010000175.1:210459-222394 GCA_034642415.1 Podarcis siculus
ATTATTATTATTATTATTATTATTATTATTATTATTATTATTATTATTATTATTATTATTATTATTCAGTTGAAAATTCAGCCCACAAATGCAGTAACTCCCCACATTGTTTGTAGCAGGGCTGAGTTGAGCCTCACTTTTCTAAGGCTCTTAACTGCACGGAAATGTCTCTGTTGGGTTCCAAAAATGTACTTGCTAATTCTCCAGTTGCTGCCATTTCTCCCCCTCCCAGTTTTACAGCATCATAGAAATTAATAGCCTAAATGTTAAAAACCCACTATTAAACGTGTTACATTTAATTTAATGGGGAATCATGTTTGGTTGTAGAAATTATTACCATATACATTCTGCTGAGTGTGGTGCCTAGGTAAGATGGGTGCGTTTTAGTGCAGGCCATTAATGAACTTGAGCCATTAGAATGAATGTATGGTGTATCTTTGTTTCTAAGTGTTTTATTGAACGGCAGACTGTGATCCTAATCCTGCAGCCTCTCAGGGATATACTGGCAGTTAAACTACTATTTAGCGAAAGCAGCTGGCCCTTAATATGAGCTTACCCGCCCAGCGCATTGCCCATTCAAAGCAAAGAATATCCTATCTTCACTACTAACTTACAAAAAATATAAGGGTTTTTAATAACAGCCACATTTGAAATTTGGTGAAAGCCTCAGGAGTTGAAGTCTGTGCTTATCCGCCAAAAGTAATAGGATCTTCCCTGCAAAAGGGTTGCAGAGCAATCTATAGACTGGTCTTCTTCCAACGTCTGTACAGAGCTAGTATAAAGCACAGCGTTTCAGAGACTTTACTTCAGATGCCATCCCCTCAAAATGGCAGACAAGCCACTCTTCAGAGCTGAAAATAAGGAAAGATGTCCTGACCGTACAGACGAACTTTCATTTCAATGTCCTTAAGGGAGATACCAACTTTATGTTCAGTTTTAAACCTTTTGCGCATCGAGGTCCCCAAGACACCCCCCCCCAAAGAAAAACACAATTGACACTTAATTTTTGTTTCAAGGTTTTTGGCATAATTTTGGCCACAACTTTATTCAAATTACAGCAATGTGAGTGGTTGCTTAGGCATTGGTAGCACTAACTGACCCCGCACGGGGACAGCTCTGACATTCGCACCCCCCGCAAAGTCAGCAAGGGTAAGTCACCTGGGGAGAGAGACGGGACTGGGAACCATGCCTCACCTCTCCCCAGAATGCTCCCAGGGGCTTGCGTGGCCCTAGCCCCTTGCCAGGGGGTTTCGGACAAAAGCATGGGGAGCCCCTGGGTTCCTTTAACGGAAAACCCTTGAAGCAGCAGCATTTTGGAGGGGCAGGCACAGCCAAATCCATACCCCTCCACCAACCAATTCCAAGACCAATGCCTAACCACAAACCTTACAAGTTGTGACGATTTGCTACTCAGTAGGCAAAAAACCAAGTGGCACACACTAATCAGCCAAATGGACAAAATTCCTACCAGGCCCCTGCCCCAAAGCAGACAACCCCATGTCAGGCATAGCAAGGTCAAGCAAACAGCCTAACATTAGGGAAGGGAGGGCGGGTGATCCGATGCACACAGCGAAAAGAGGAGGTTCGTCACTGCGTGCATTGTATTTAACAAATAGGGCTGTCAATCAACAAATGGCAGCATCTGGATTTCCCCAGTAACAGCCCACCCCTGCTTAAAGGATGGCCAAACCATTTGCCTAGCAACAGTGAGGTGTCTCGTCAGCCCCGCCCGCAACCCGTGCTCTCCATGAGGGAGAACACACTTTCTGGCCACCTTGAAAATGAGTACTGGGCTCAAACTAGAGTTTGTATTAAATTCAGACCGTTGTCCTGTGCACTTTCATTCTACTATATCTGTCTTTATGGAAGACAAGGCCTTACATTCTAGTTTGTATTTTCCTTCCTGTTAGAAGTGGGCCTTGAGACCCTCAGAATAAAATCTGAACAAAATTGGTGAAGCAGTAAAGAGTTTATTGATTACAGAACGTTCTTGCAAGAGTAGGCACACCCCGGCTTTGGCAAAGCATAATCTTATATTCCCTATACCCGAAGCTCAGGTTCCCTCCCTTGTCTCCCCATTGGTTGGGTACTACAAGGTTTACAGCCTATCACAACCACCTAATTACCCTACTAACATTTCCGCCTCTGTTTACATCTCCCATCACTCTTGATTTCGAAGCCCACCCCTCTCGTTTGCCTTATCCCTTATTTGGTCTATGTTTCTATGCATTTCCATACTGGCACAAGCGAAAGAGCCACATCCTGACCACTAGTTGTCCCAGTTACAGGTGTAAGCAAGTTCTACACCTGCTGACGCCTATGAACAAACCATAATCCAACCGCAAGCTGTCCTATTTTACAAGCATCCAAACCACAAGCTGTTCTCACTATGAGTGTAAGCAAGTCTGGACTGTCTGAGGTTGTCCAGCAGTTGCAGTGTTGTGGCTTTTGTAAAAATGCAACATTATCATTTCTCACACTTCTCTCCATTAAAAGCAGGAGCAGAGACAGTTCTGGAATTGAAACATACAGTTATGTTCTGAATGTTTGTACTGAATTTCATTCCTGAGTCTCCACGCTCAAGATATTTATGAGCTGTGTTCACATATAGCACTAAACTATGGTTTAGCAATTTGAGAATGAGCCTTTGTGGGCCTCAGGTTTGCACATTTCCTCTCCCAAGATGGTGGGATGGACAACATTGCCTCTGTCATGGATGCTTGAGGAATTTTATTTGTGTGACTTCTAAAGTGAATTGACCTGATTTGCAGCTTCCGGACTAATTAATAGATCAGAGCATAATTCCCCAACAGATTTTGCAATACCAGTCTTGAATAAAAAAAAATACCAAAACACATTTTAAGATGTGTTTTTTATGGTAAAATAAGTGCATACATTGAGATAAGGTATGTTCATAAATTTCTGTTTTTCGATGAAATATGCATTTAAATTGTTATGTACTGAAGTTCTCACCCTGGGCCAGCAGGGGGATACTGTAGATAGTTTTTACTCAGGTCCACATATGCAAATAAGGGATCGAAAGTGACATTCAGTGACTGGGTAGTTACAGAAAGTTGTTACAGTTACATTGTACTGGAGCTCTATATAAGCAGGCTGGCTGAGCCCTTTAGTTCAGTTCTGTTCTGACCTGTGAATAATAAAGAGCTGCTTTGGAGAAATCGCTGTGTCATCTGCTATGTCTACCTACAACTTAACATAAATGTTATTTAAATATATATTTAAATGCGAAATTTTGTTTCACATTTTAAAAAAGAATTACTGATTAATGAGGAAATGGGATGGACAGAATTGTGAATGAACGATTCCAAAATGGACATGGTCTTGAAATAATTCCCTGCTTCCCTAGTCATATCACAGTGAACTAAAGTGGATTCTCTTTCAGGGAGAGCATGTGTTGCAGTGGGGGCAACCAAGACATCCCCTTGTTGCTGGGTGGGTTAGTCTGGATGGCCATGAACTTGATAGGGCACCTCCAATTGTTGCTGAGGAGAATTTAATGCTGCAAAATTGTTTGATTGATGGGGGTGCTATTTATTCCCTGTGCACAGCGTTGAGCTTCCTATTTTTGCTGCGCACATCGGATCACCTGCCCACCCTCCCTATATTTAGGGTTGTCCGCGTTGACCTTGCTATGCCTTGTCATGGGGTCATCTGCTTTGGGGCAGGGGCCTGGTAGGAATTTTTACCATTTGGCTGATTGGCTGGTGCCATCTGGTTTTTGCCTACTCCGTAGCAAATCGTCACAGCTTGTAAGGTTGCAGTTAGGCATTGATTAATTTTCGTTGGTGGAGGGGGTATAGTTGGCTGGGCCTGCCCCTCCAGTGCTGCTGCTGCAAGGGTATTCCATTAAAGGAATCCAGGGGCTTGCCATGCTCTTGTCCAAACCCCTGGCAAGGGGCTAGGGCCATGCAAGAGCCCCTGGAAGCATTTGGGGAGAGGTGAGGGCATGGTACCCAGCTCCATCTTTCTCCCCAAAAATGTTTTCCCTTACTGACTTTCCCAGGCTTGCGGATATCAGTTCTGTTCCTACCTCTAAGTGGGAACAGGTGGTTGCTAACCAATGCCTAAGCAACCACTCACATGCTGTAATCAATAAAGCTGTGGCCAAAATTATGCCAAAAATCAAAAACAAAATTCTGTGTGAACTGTGTTTTTATTTGAGGGTGTCTGGGGGGTTCTCGACACACAAAAAGAAAAAGAAAAATCCATATCAAAAGAAAAGTATCACCAGGGTGGCGCTGTATGAAGAAAACTCTGAAGACTGAATAGAAGTAGATTCTAACCACTAGGCTAGGTCCAAGATAAAGACTAGGAGATTCCTAACTCAGGCTCCAGACCTCCTGGGAACTGAAAGTGTTGCGGTTGTAATCTTCTTGTCTGTTTTCTCAGCCTTAATTGTGCCATTCTGGCAAGAAAAAAAATATATCTAAATCACTCCATTCATATCTGCTTTACCTGCCAGACATTTATGTCCTGTAAAAATATCACTTTCTGCTCATTTTCAAGTATCTTGTTTAAGGGTCTGGTAACAAACAGGTAAATGCTCAAATTATGTAGCCATTTAGAGATGCGAAATGGTAGGCAGAACTGTTAAGCACTTTGCTAATGCTGTAATTTGAAAGCATTCACTGCTTGCGTGTCCATAAAATGACATTATCCGAACTTTCTGCTGTTCAGCGCAGCTAATACGGTCAAATCTAACATGGTAAATTTGTTAATACTGCCAAAGCCATGCTGTTGATTCAAGAGCTGCTTATCTCCAATGCACAAAATGTTTACATTATAATCCGTTTCTGAGTTATGCCTCATTTTATACATACCAAGCCATCCGTGATTTTTATTTTTAAAGACAGCTGATTATGTTTCACTCTAGGAATTGGGTAACTAATAATTCAAATCCCCTGGAATTAATCCACCATTCCAGTTTGGACGTTTATTATTGTTAAAAACACCTCTCTTAAATACCAGAATCTTACACCCTTCAACAGCATTACAGTTGCCCCTCAGACATGTTACTTTATTATATTTATTTATTTAGAAAATTTATACCCTGCTTTTCAATCAAATTATCTTCAAGGCAGCTTACAGCAAATTACAACACACACATGAATAGCATTTACAAAATCAGGGTGCAGTTAAAGCAGGATTACATATGCATATGAACAAGTTTTCAAAATATGGCT
Source organism: Podarcis siculus (assembly GCA_034642415.1). Lineage (NCBI taxonomy): Eukaryota > Metazoa > Chordata > Lepidosauria > Squamata > Lacertidae > Podarcis > Podarcis siculus. Next base: position 215,664 of record JAXCMG010000175.1, read on the forward strand.
CCACCATGAAATAATAAAATCCATGGTATTTACAGAGAACATTTCAACTGTCTGTGTTACACGCATATTGTCTGAAGACCAAAGTAGATGTTACTCTAAATAAATAGTAAACAGAAATGTACAAGTATTAGAAAATTTGCAAGCTCTGTTTTTCCTGCACATGCTATGCACATTACTTTATACCAGGGCATAGCTGTCAAGTGTCCCTTATTTGAAGGGACAGTCCCTTATTCCAGCGCCATGTCCCGCTGCTGTCCCTTATTGATAGATGTCCCTTAAATGTCCCTTAAATGATGTCCCTTAAATTTCAAAGGAAGCAGCTCTTCTCCCTCCCTCCCTCCCTGCCGGCCAGGGAGGAGGGAGGCTCCAACTGTGTTGCTTGGCTGTGTTGCTCACCCAATAAGAAGTCTAAGAACGACTGGGGGGTGGAGCTTGCATGTCTTGTGTGTGGCTAGTTAATGCAAACTGAGGGGGGTTTTGAATGCTGGATGCCATTTTGTTGCACATGCTGCTGCAAACTTTGCAGTGCAAAGCCAGGCCGGGGAGCCATCTTAAGATGAGGTTGCATAGGCCTTGTGGTGCATGTGATTCAGATTCTATTCAGTTGAACCTCTGGTTACAAAGTTGGTGGGACAGTGTTCTTGAAGCTACCAGCATGAGTTTGACCAGACTGCGGGAGGACAGGAAGACTGGAGTGCCTGGAACAGGTGAGGCTGAAGGTCCCTTATTTTGGCTGCTGGTCCTTTATTTTCAAGGCTGCTGGTCCCTTATTTTCAAATCTGTAAGTTGACAGCTATGACCAAGGGTCCCCAACCTGTGGCCCATGGGCCAGAAGCAGCCCATGGAGGCCATTTAACTGGCCCACAAGCCACTCCCGAACCAAGCCGCCCGCTCGACGAGTCCCTCCGCGCTGCGTTAAACTGGCACAGCGCAGTGTGGGGACTCTCTTCAGAGGTTCCAGAAATCAATTCTGCACATACCCAGACACCAGAAATCGTGTTTGTGCATGACCACGGCGCCGGAAAACGCTTCTGCGCAGGCCCAATTTTTGACATCTGGGCATGTGCAGAAGTAATTTGTGGTGCCACGGACATGCGCAGACGCGATTTCCAGCGTCGTGCTGCGCCAGTCTGGCCCACAGAGGATCTCCACGGGAATGATCCGGCCCATGCCAGGTAAGCCTTGCTGACCCCTGCTTTATATAGTTACATATACAAAAATCAGTTTATTGATTTTGGGGTGTCCTTTGTTCAAAAGATTAGGAAATGACAGTCCATTCCTTTGTATTTAGGCAAATGTTCATCTAAGCAAGCTACAGGAACATGAAGCTGTAAAAAAGTTATAACCCTAGTAGATATACGACCTGAACAATTGCTCTGTCCCAGCTCCTGCCAACCTAGCAGTTCAAAAGCACGCCAGTGCAAGTAGATAAATAGATACCACTGGGGCGGGAAGGCAAATGGCATTTACATGCACTCTGGTTTCTGTCACGGTGTCCCATTGCACCAGAAGCAGTTTAGTCCTGCTGGCCACATGACCCAGAAAGCTGTCTGTGGACAAATGCTGGCTCCCTCGGCCTGAAAGCGAGATGAGCACTGCAACCCCATAGTTGCCTTTTACTGGACTTAACCATCCAGGGATCCTTTACTACCTTTTACCTTTATGTATATGCATCATCTATATAAAAGGTAAAGCTAAAGGACCCCTGATAGTTAAGTCCAGTCACAGACAACTCTGGGGTTGCAGCGCTCATCTCGCTTTATTGGCTAAGGGAGTCAGCGTACAGCTTCCGGGTCATTTGGCCAGCATGACTAAGCTGCTTCTGGCAAAGCAGAGCAGTGCATGGAAACACTGTTTACCTTCCCACCAGAGCGGTACCTATTTATCTACTTGCACTTTTTGACGTGCTTTCAAACTGCTAGGTTGGCAGGAGCTGGGGCAGAGCAACAGGAGCGCACCCCGTCACGGGGATTCGAACCGCCAACCTTCTGATCGGCAAGCCCAAGAGGCTCAGTGGTTTAGACCACAGTGCCACCCGTGTCCCACTATCATCTATATAGTGCTTCTCATATGTGTGGTGCCTTACAGAGAAGCGTTACAAAAAAAGATTTGACTGAGTCTACAATCTACATTTTGAGTGACGAGAGAAGGCAAAAGAAGGTCTGGGTAATTCAAAGCATATGAGCCAATGCCTTTACACATTTTCAGGTTTCATTTCCATTGGGGACAAGAACAAGAGACTTAAGCCCAAGGATTTCAGTGGGAAAATGTGCTTAATTGGTTGCCATTGAAATCAATGGTGCTTAAAACGGCTTCAATTTGGCTGTGTCGTGTCCCATGTTCCTAAGAGGCATTCTTCCGGGGAGCTGAAGAGCTTGCTTACTTTAGTCGATCGTTATAATGTACAGATGCCCTTCACATCCCCATCACTTGGGGATAGTTCTACATCTGCCAGGTAGCAGGTGGTTTGCAAGTCATTATAATTTCCAGTTCTTTAGCTGACAACATGTGTAATTTGACTGAGGAATTACATGCTTAGCATTTTCCTTCTGTGCCCCATTAGGATTAAATAATACTACTGCAATATGAGACCAGACGTTGTCCTTTTCCAGCTGTACCGCAAAGCTTTTCCGTTTTAAGTTTCCCATTATAGGCAGAGATCTTAGGCCCAATTGCGTGGCTAGTCCCCTCCCCCTTGGGAAATAAAGACACAGGATACAGTATTTTAAGGTTAATGGGTGTAAAAGGCCACAACTTTATTGAGTGGAGGAATTGAGCGGTATTGGCTTAGGCATTGGTCCTATCAACTAACCGGCCTCAACCCAATTGCATGAAGGTAAGGGTTAACCACCAGTGGGGGGAGTCCTGCTGATGTACATCAACTAGGATCTCCCCCCGGTTTCACCTATCGGGGGCGTGCCTTAGGCCCACACCTCCATAGGCTTCAGACAGGGCAACGCCCCCCGGAATCCTTTACCGGACTACCCTTTCCTTTGGGGGAAGGTGATGGCGCTTCCTTCCCCCCTCATTTGCATGACAATACCCTTACCAATGCCTAACCACCAATGCCAAGAAAAGTTGTGACGATTTGCTACAAGGTAGGCGAAAAACCACATGGCTGGTGCCAATTTGCCAAGTGGAAAAAATTCCTACCAGGCCCCTTGATGGCGACCAACCGAAGTCCATAGCAATGTCAGAGAGCTAAACCTAAGGGAGGGCGGGTTGGGAAACTGGAGCAGCTGGAAAGGGGAAGAGAGGAAAATCCTCGGGTGCCGGCCCTAAGTAGCCCAGGCCATGCCTCCCCGGCCAGCCGATTGGCTGGGCGGGGAGATGACGCACCCGAGGATTCCCTCATTCTCGCGGGGAGGGCGAGGGCCCGCAACCCCACCTCCTCTCCAGTTCGGAAGTGGCTTTCTCACCAAGAAGGCAAGCTGCTGTCAGATCTCATGGTCTAAGTGGAAGCTCATGGGACTGAATACACAGCGGCTGGTGACATTTTTGTTTGGACAAGCATTTCCAGCTGGGTCTCTTTGCCTTGGGTGTTCATTTTGTGCCATTGGAAGACCTAAAAATGGTACGTATTCTCCTGTTTTTAAAGCTACTTTTAGCTGTATTTTAAGGATATGTCTGTAAATTGCCTTGAGACATGAATGCAGAAGGTGAGCCACAAATAAATAAATAATAATGAAACTAATAATGCGTTCTATCCAACTAAGTTTTAGCCAGGGTAGCCCCACAGAATTTAATGGACCAAAGCTATTTGTGTTCATTCATTTCAATGGGTCTGCTCCAAGTAGGAGTCGCAGAGAATACATCTCTTTTTATTTAATTTTTTTATTGAGAATATTTTAACTGAACAAAATAAAAAGTGAATAAAGAAGAAAAGGTATATTATATTGCTATATATATGCAAACTACAATTCCATATATGCTTGTCAAGTATATAAATGTTGTTATTATCCAAATACATACATGGTTATTTACAACACTATATTTTATAAATGTGTTCCAAATATTGTTATTCTTGCCTATACAAAGTCTACGTCTTAAGCAATCTGTTTATAAGTTGTGAGAATAGAAGTGAATAAATAATAACAACCACCACTGCAGTAGCAGCAAAGCAGATGTCCAAGAGAAAGCTTCTAGCCAATCCTTCTCCCTGACATGTTTTATTTTATTACAGTGGTACCTCAGGTTAAGTACTTAATTCGTTCCGGAGGTCCGTTCTTAACCTGAAACTGTTCTTAACCTGAAGCACCACTTTAGCTAATGGGGCCTCCTGCTGCCGCCATGTTGCTGGAGCCCGATTTCTGTTCTTATCCTGAAGCAAAGTTCTTAACCTGAAGCACTATTTCTGGGTTAGTGGAGTCTGTAACCTGAAGCGTATGTAACCTGAAGTACCACTGTATATTTAAAAGTTGTACGGATGAACAATATGGGCCAAACTAAAAATTCACCTGATACATATCATTCAGTGACATACCTAGTTTTCTCTCATTTATTTACAGGAGGGGGGGATTATTGTTACTGGGAAGGAAGTAGCATGAAAGGAAAGCAGGCTCATCTTTTCCTTTCCCATCATGACACACAGAGAAAGAGAGAGAGAGAGAGAGAGAGAGAGAGAGAGAGGTGGGGGGAGGGGGAGAGGGAGAGAGACCCAACGCAACAAGGCATCTTAGGGGTGAAATTACCACTAGTGTCCTAGATGGTTAATTGAATGGGGCTCAGAAATGTTACACGGGGTTTTTTAAAACACACACACACACACAGAGTCCCATTTTCAGATAGATTCATCTAAACCAGTCTTCCATAATTAAATTTGTTAGGAAGTTGTTATGACAGATCTTATAAATTAGTTCATCAATGAGCTAAAATAACAGGGAGAGAAATTCTAATCAAACTGGGCACTTCACAAAGATAATACCCTTTCTGAAAAGGTTCCCTCGGATAGATGAAATACCCTGTCTAAAATTGACACTTTCTGAAAAGAGGGAGAATATGAAGCAGCAGAAATTAATTTCAAAAAGCCTCTTTTTCCACAGCGATAGGGGAAAAACCTGCCTCCAAATAATAACATCGCCCAACTAAAATTAATGGCTTTGAGAGCGTGCAAAAGTCTAATTATGTACCACAGGTTGTAAACGTCATGCTATGCTTGAGTGGTTTTATGGAAGAACTCGCTTGCAGGCTAAATTTAATATACATTTGTAAGTGGCACTAATACGGGGAGAAAACTAAGGGCATGATCCCTCCTCCCACAGATGCAGCTACACCTGCAGGAAGCAACCACCATAGGTCAGGATGTGCATTGATGTGGAGGTGCTGTTGCTCAATGAACAGGAGATGGTGTCATGGCCTCCCACTTTAAATAAAGGCCTGGGGGCCACCTTGTGTGCAAATCTGAGAGAGCGTGTTCTCTTTCATAGAGAACACATGTTGCGGTGGTGTCTGAACAGGCCACCCCTCTGTTGCTGGGCGGGTTAGTATGGATGACCATCTGCAGTGATTGGGCGGTTGGGTTACTGGGCAAATTTTGGTGTTGCCATTTAGGGGGACGGACCAAAGGTTATAAAATCAAGTTACGCAGCACTGACTGGGCTCTTTTGCTGCGTGCATCGGATCACCCGCCCACCCTCCCTAATCTAGGGCTATTGCGTTGACCTTGCTATGCCTGTCATGGGGTGGTCTGCTTTGGGGCAGGGGCCTGGTAGGAATTTTGTCCATTTGGCTGATTGGCTGGTGCCATTGGATGAGGGTCTGGTGCCCAGCTCCATGCTCTCACCAATATTGTTTTCCCTTACTGGCTTTCTCTGGAATCCGGAAGTCAGTTCTGTCCCAGGTGGGGCGACAGATAGTCATAACCAATGCCTAAGCAACCACTCACATTTATGTATTTTAATAAAGTTGTAGCCAAAATTATGCCAAAAACCTCTAACAAAAATTATGTGTGAATTGTGAATTATTTAGGGGTGGCTTGGGGGACCTCGACACGCAACTGGGTGGTGTGGGAACAGAGCTCTGTGGAGCCCTGTGGAAATTTTATAATACAGGTGAAGCTCCACCAGCACATCCAGGGTGCTCCAAGGATGCTAGTGAGTCACAGGCCTCAATAGTTGTCTGAAATTGCAGACCTGATTGTGATACACCAGAGATGGCTAACTGCAACATTACTTGTGTGTGAAGACCCCCAAAGCCACCCCCATAGATAAATACACAATAGAATTTTAGTTTAAGGTTCTTGGCAATAATTTTTGGCCACAGCTTTATTGAAAGACCTACATTGGCTCCCAGTACGTTTCCGAGCACAATTCAAAGTGTTGGTGTTGACCTTCAAAGCCCTAAACATCCTAAACTGAAGGAGCGTCTCCACCCCCATTGTTCATCCCAGACACTGAGGTCCAGCTCCGAGGGCCTTCTGGTGGTTTCCTCACTGTGAGAAGCAAAGCTACAGGGAACCAGGCAGAGGGCCTTCTCGGTAGTGGCGCCCGCCCTGTGGAACACCCTCCCATCAGATGTCAAAGAGATAAATGACTACCTGACATTTAGAAGACATCTGAAGGCAGCCCTGTTCAGGGAAGTTTTTAATGTGTGACATTTTAATGTATTCTTGATCTTTGTTGGAAGCTGCCCAGAGTGGCTGGGGAAACCCAGCCAGGTGGGCGGGGTACAAATAATAAATTATTATTATTATTATTATTATTATTATTATTATTATTATTATTATTATTATT
>JAXCMG010000175.1:227441-241028 GCA_034642415.1 Podarcis siculus
CCTTTACCTTTCTCACTAGATACAATTTTATCTTCCATTACCTGATCCAGTCCCGGAAGAATTTTGTAGCGGTCACACTCTTGATTTTAAAATGGGAGTTAAATTAGGCTTTTAGAGGCTTTCTGAACATTTTACACGTAGCTCCTACAAAAATACATTCCTTGTGTTATAGTCGAGTTTAGCACCATAACAGCACATTTATAAAGCCAATGAATTTCGGTTGTACATTTCCTTTTCCCCTTTGCTTCCCCCCACTCCCCCACCATGGATGGTATTCCAGTAGCAATAAATGAAAAGCATGTGGCAGCGCGATTTTAAAATGTAATAAGAAAATGCCTCTTAAATTTAGAGGTCAAATTATACTGTGGATATCGCAAAGCAAAGTGAACTGTTTAGGGGGAGAAGAATGTGTGTAGGAAAAAGATATTTTGTAAACTGCTTCCAAGAGCAAACACACCCTCAGGGATATACACCAAGATTATAAATTGAACCTCAGGCGGAATTGGCACTGTTTTTAGAAGGGGGAAAGGAGAAAACCTATTGTGCTTTTTTTAATATTTGAAAGTATGTTTCATGCCATCAGGCACTGTAGCCCCGATGTATTGTGTGTTCACTTAAATATATCCACCTTCAAGTAGATTCCAGCGAGATAAAAAGGTCCCTTATGACTTTTCAAAACTTTTTATGAGTGAGCTTAATAAGAAACCATTATTCTTGCATCAAGGTTGAAAGGTATATATGTAGAACTGAACTGTGACTGGGACTGGGCTCCCCAGTGTAGTATTAAGTACTACAATCATGTTAACAACCAATAAAGAAAGGAAGATCTCGTTACATCTTGGTTCCATAAAATGTTTATGATATAGTTATAGGTTCATTTTTGCAAAAGCAGAGACCGAGCTATTGTTATGCTTCTATAAAGCGAGGCCGGTGACATTGAAGGATCCTTTTCATATGCTCAGGGTGGCGGGAAGTGATCTGGTGCAGGGGGAAAAACTGCACTAAAACAATGTTAAAATATCAGCCGATTATTGCCCAACACTAAGCCAAAATAACTCACATTTTTCATTCTCTCGACGGACTTCATTCATTCTCAGTTTATGTCATCAGCGTGGGATTGGCTACAAAGCTTGCCTGGGTTCTTCAAGATGTGGATCCTTATATTACCCTACAGGTTGCTAAATTCCTAACAGCCGTCCTCTCGTACAAGAGACGGAATGGAATGTTAGCTGATTATTGGTAGTTATAAGAATTTTCTATAATGACATCAGATATTGATTTTAGTGTAGTGCCTAAAATTTTTAATCTTAATCTTAAACTTTTCTTATGAATGGCTAATATCTGTCCTGTGAGTTGTGAACTGTGTTATACTACTTGTGGTTTGTACGAGTCCGCTGTTTTATTTGATTTGTTTTGTTGTGTTGTGTTTCATGATGGGCGTAAAGCCGAATAAACATTTTGATTTTGATTGATTGAGCACAGTGACATCATCTGCTCCTTGCTCTGGCGGGATCATCTATGTGAGGAATCAAGGAAGAATTGCCTTCACTCGCAACTGGCTTTGTTTGCCTTCCGTGATGTCATCGCACAGGCAAAACCTGGTTATTATATGTTTACGTATCACAAGGACTGAACAAAAAGATTCTCAAGAGCTTTCACCTTGCAAATGAAGAGTCTTTAAGAGGCACAAAAAAACCCAGAATTTTTTGACAAGTTTGGAGGCCCTCATTGGATAGCATCAGCCATGTATTTTTATTTTATTTTTTTGCTTTAATTTTATTTTGCTGCTGCTGCTGCTTTTTTCTTTGGTGATCACTTGCAGCTGAGTAAGATTGTCTTCCATAAACACGGTTTTAACAATGAGTCCGTAAAGATCCACAAGTCCTATGACTAACATGGTGCTTAAGAAATAAGAAGTAACTGTATAGTATTATCACCATGACCCATCCACAACATTAGCACTCTCCTCCATTGTCTCTCACTGTGGTCCCCTGCTTTGACCTCTCCTGCCTCAAAATTGTATAACAACAACAACAACAACAACAACAATTTATGACTTATACACCACCCATCTGGCTGGGTTTCCCCAGCCACTCTGGGCAGCTCCCAACAGAATATTAAAAACACGATAAAACATCAGACATTCAAAACTTCCCTAAATAGGGCTGCCTTCAAAAAGTCTGACAGTTGTTTATTTCTTTGACATCTGATGGGAGGGCGTTCCACAGGGCGGGTGCCACTATCGAGAAGGCCCTCTGCCGGGTTCCCTGTAACTTTGCTTCTCACAATGAGGGAACCGCCAGAAGTCCCTCAGCACTGGACCTCAGTGTCTGGGCTGAATGATGGGGGTGGAGACGCTCCTTCAGGTATACTGGGCTGAGTACATTTAGGGCTTTAAAGGTCAGCACCAACACTTTGAATTGGGCTCGGAAACGTACTGGGAGCCAATGAAGGTTTTTCAGGACCAATGTTATATGGTCTCTCCGGCCACTCCCAGTCACTAGTCTAGCTGCCACATTCTAGATTAATTGTAGTTTCTGGGTCACTTTCAAAGGTAGCCCCACACAGACCGCATTGCAGTAGTCCAAGCGGGAGATACCTAGAGCATGCACCACTCTGGTGAGACAGTCTGCGGGCAGGTAGGGTCTCAACCGGTGTACCAGATGGAGCTGGTAGACAGCTGCCCTGGAAACAGAATTGACTTGTGCCTCCATGGACAGCTTTGAGTCCAAAATGACTCCCAGGCTGTGCACCTGGTCCTTCAGGTGCTTTAAAGCTTATTGTATTCTCACCACCTCTGACCATAACTTTGCAGGTTCCCCCTTCTAACTATGACCAAAATTCTCTTCCTTTTGAAGTTCTGATCACTAACATTAGCACACATGTCAGAAGACACATTATGGTTGGATTTATTGTTTCTTTTCCTTTGAGTTGGGTGGGGGGAAAGAAGAGAACACCTTGCCACATCTTCCCTGGGGCTGCCAAAGCTCCAGAGGTAGATTGGACGATGCAATAAGAAGCAAGGCAACCATACTTCAACAACATGGTGACTGAACTGTGCTTCTATCTCTAAAAATGCCCTCTGTTTGTAATTACAAAGTAAGAAATGGAAAAATTTCAATCTATTTTTAGCTTTAATTTTAAAAAAAACGTGGCTTGCATATTCTAAGCAGTGCAATAAATCATTTTTCCAAAAGTAAGGTTTGCAGGTAAGCTAGTTTTTTTCTTTTAGGTAATCTCCTAAAAATATCTGAGGTTGACAGATTATTAGCATCATATATTATTGTCCAGCTAGCTGGGGGAATGGGAAATGATAAAAAGAAAAGAATAGAATGTATCCTGGAATAGGAAAGTAAAACCATAACACCCTTCCAAACATTCATCAAAATACATTAGTCATAAATCCTAATCAACTCTGTGTCACTTTCTATTGAGTACGAATCTGGCTCCTTTGCCGTTTGCAGCGGGAGAGCAAGCAGAGAGTTGAGGAGGGGATGGTATCATTGGGCTTCCAGCTAAAGTCTGCATTTTAGATCCAAGCCAACTAACATCAAATGCAACTCGTTCCCCACAATCTTGCAGCATGCATCAACTAAAAACGTTGCCTTCATTTGCTTTTTAATTTAGAGCTCACCATCCGGCGGACAGTTGTCCAAGGTGGTTGCAAACATATTGATAAGGCCACCAAGCAAGGAGGCAACATTTCTTATAGTAGCGCTGTGTGTGTGTGTGTGTGTGTGTGTGTAGCTAAGATGCTTGCTTACAGCAGCACTGGTGTCATATAGCTGTTCTCTGCTATCCAGTTATCGAATGCCAATGGCATGCTTGATGCTTTATGGAGTCCTTGTCCGGGGGGACCTTGCAATAATAATAATAATAATAATAATAATAATAATAATAATAATAATAATAATAATAATTTTATTATTTATACCCCGCCCATCTGGCTGGGCTTCCCCAGCCACTCTGGGCAGCTTCCAAAAAAATATTAAAATACTATAATACATCAAACATTAAAAGCTTCCCTAAACAGGGCTGCCTTCAGATGTCTTCTCAAAGTCTGGTAGTTGTTGTTCTCTTTGACATCTGATGGGAGGGTGTTCCACAGGGAGAGCGCCACTACAGAGAAGGCCCTCTGCCTGGTTCCCTGTAACTTGGCTTCTTGCAGTGAGGGAACCGCCAGAAGGCCCTCGGCGCTGGACCTCAGTGTCCAGGCTGAATGATGGGGGTGGAGACGCTCCTTCAAGTATACTGGACCGAGGCCGTTTAGGGCTTTAAAGGTCAAATCAATCAAAAATGAAACACAGAAGAAACATATTTGCATTTTTAAATCTTGCACAAAAAATGCAAAGAGATGCGTTTCATTTCTTGTCTAGTTTGACCCTGATTCTCCATGCACAAATGCTTCAGATTCACAGTTGAGGATCTGCCCCTTTAAGCAATACGGGACTGTTAACATTTCCATGGCAAATTATCTGAATCGTATCCAAAGCATTACCGCTCATTGTCTTTCATGACTTTGGGAAGACAATTTCATTTGAGGATTATTAATCAAAAGTAAGGATTTCTGAGCTGCAGCCTGCCAAGGAGTCATATGCCTTAGAATTAATAATTACAACATGAACTAAATTACCAGAGACATTATTAATACTAACTCAGCTACTTTCTATCCAGTAGGTTATAAAAATGGTCTTTAAATGATAACCCAGTATGAATTATTTGATTATTTGCAGACTGTTTGGGCACATAATCAGAAAAAGATGAGTAACAGAAGACTTTCACCCTGACTTATGTTGAGATGAGAGGGTGCAACAAAGACAGCTAGAAGGGTCGGACCAATACATTTTTCTGCCTGAGACAGAGGACAAGAGGGTTTGTCCTCCTTATCCCACAAACAGATGCCAACTGAACTGGCAGCTGAAAGTCACTTCAACAGTGGCAATAAGACAGCAGTCTTCACTGCAGTGGAGGGCAGCAGGCTACGTAGTTTACTGGTGGGGCGGGCAGTTAAGGACAGGCCATGTAGCATACACAGCTGTACCCTCCAACAGATACTGACCCCCAGCACCTGACACCTAAAGTAAAAAGGTAAAGGTAAAGGTACCCCTGCCCGTACGGGCCAGTCTTGCCAGACTCTAGGGTTGTGCGCTCATCTCACTCTATAGGCCGGGAGCCAGCGCTGTCCACAGACACTTCTGGGTCACATGGCCAGCGTGACAAGCTGCATCTGGCGAGCCAGCGCAGCACACGGAACGCTGTTTACCTTCCCGCTGGTAAGCGGTCCCTATTTATCTACTTGCACCTGAAGGTGCTTTCGAACTGCTAGGTTGGCAGGCGCTGGGACCGAGCAACGGAAGTGCACCCCGCCACGGGGATTCGAACCTCCAACCTTTCGATCGGCAAGTCCTAGGCGCTGAGGCTTTAACCCACAGCACCACCCGCGTCCCTAAAGTAGTTGCCTCATTTTTTTCTAATGGTAGGGCTGGTAAATGTACTATCTATTAGTGAAAGAGGAGAGCGCAAAATATGGTCTGAAGCTCAACATCAAAAAAACAAAGATCATGGCCACTGGTCCCATAACCTCCTGGCAAATAGAAGGGGAAGAAATGGAGGCAGTGAGAGATTTTACTTTCTTGGGCTCCATGATCACCACAGATGGTGACAGCAGTCACAAAATTAAAAAACGCCTGCTTCTTGGGAGAAAAGCAATGACAAACCAAGACAGCATCTTAAAAAGCAGAGACATCACCTTGCTGACAAAAGTCTGTATAGTTAAAGCTATGGTTTTCCCAGTAGTGATGTATGGAAGTGAGGGCTGGACCATAAAGAAGGCTGATCACCAAAGAATTGATGCTTTTGAATTATGGTGCTGGAGGAGACTCTTGAGAGTCCCATGGACTGCAAGAAGATCAAATCTATCCATTCTTAAGGAAATCAACCCTGAGTGCTGACTGGAAGGACAGATCGTGAAGCTGAGGCTCCAGTACTTTGGCCACCTCATGAGAAGAGAAGACTCCCTGGAAAAGACCCTGATGTTAGGGCACTATTGAGGGCGACAGAGGACGAGATGGTTGGACAGTGTTCTCAAAGCTACTAACATGAGTTTGACCAAACTGCAGGAGGCAGTGGAAGACAGGAGTGCCTGGCGTGCTCTGGTCCATGGGGTCACGAAGAGTCAGACATGACTAAACGACTAAACAACAACAACCCCACAGCACAAGTCTTTTCAACTAACTATAGACCAAAAGCATATTACATAGGGTGTTCTTTTTTTAACAACCAAAATTGTTTTTATTCATAAAACATAGTATGCAAAATATTAGATCCAAGTGACTAATCTAATGCTAGGTTGGCAGGAGCTGGGACAGAGCAATGGGAGCTCACTCTGTCATGGGGATTTGAACCAGTGACCATCTGATCAGCAAGCTCAGGAGGCTCAGTGGTTTAGACCACAGCGCCACCCATGTCCCTTGACCAGGAGTGAGGGATCTTCACACATAGAGCTCTTCCGTACAATAAGGGGATCATGACTGGCCCAGCATCTCCTCTTCATATTTACATATACAGCCCCTTCTCCCAGTTGTCAAATATGCATCTGGAGGGGGAGATCAGCAAGTGATCAGAGCTAGACCACATAGCCAATGGCTTCCTCACATGCACTTTTAACATGCACTTGGGTTCCTATGAACTTTCCTTTAGTCTCTCGAAATGAGACTTTCCAGAGCCCTCATCTGGAGTATGTCCAACTGAGAGATGGTGACTGACCCAAGGCCACCTAGTGAACTCCATGACTGAGTGAAGATACAAACTGAGTTGTGGTCCCAACGTCTTGTTGGCAACAGCCTTTAATTGATACCCAGTGTACTGAGGAGGAGAAAACAAACAGAATCTCCTGTTGGCTTGCTTCTGTTTGCAGTGTGTAATGGCTGATCATTGTAAGGGAAAGAACGTATTCAAACCTTACTGCTGTGTCTGTCTTCCTTGGAGGATGATAAAGAACCCATTTTGCAAGAACTCTGGCCACTACACCACACTGATATTGCAGATACCTGACCAGGAGGAAGTATTCTGAGCCCATGTAAGGTGGGGATAGGATAATTTCCTAAAACTGGGCTAGCCAATCTTGTGCTCTCCAGATTTTATGTGCTCCAACTTGATGGGAGTTGCAATTCACAAGGTCTGGGGAGCTTCACATTGGCAAGCCACCCTAATGCTTAAATTGACTTAATCTGCTCAACAAGTAAATCTCATAGCATCATACATTGTATTTTTCATTTGCCTGCCAACAATAGCACAGTTTTTTTTCTATGCTTCATTTAGCAGAGACCATGTGTTATCCAAAGGGGGACGCGGGTGGCGCTGTGGGTAAAAGCCTCAGTGCCTAGGGCTTGCCGATCGAAAGGTCGGTGGTTCGAATCCCCGCGGCGGGGTGCGCTCCCGCTGCTTGGTCCCAGCGCCTGCCAACCTAGCAGTTCGAAAGCACCCCCGGGTGCAAGTAGATAAATAGGGACCGCTTACTGGCGGGAAGGTAAACGGCGTTTCCGTGTGCTGCTCGCCAGATGCAGCTTTGTCACACTGGCCATGTGACCCGGAAGTGTCTCTGGACAGCGCTGGCCCCCGGCCTATAGAGTGAGATGGGCGCACCAACCCCAGAGTCTGTCAAGACTGGCCTGTACGGGCAGGGGTACCTTTACCTTTACCTTAGCTTCTGATAACCTGCAGCACTGAGACACATACGCCCAGGGACATCTCATCAATACTCTTGTTTTGACATAGTCCGCTAGGCTAATAATAGCATTTGATGTATCAATAGTAAATAACTTAAAACAGGCAGGAATCAGAGAAATTGATTGGTTTCACCCCTATTGTTCTCAACCTGATCATATCTGCAATTTGCAAGATGTCCCAGGTTTTGATGTCAAAACGCTTCTCTGTAGTGCTGCCACGTAGTACCACTTTTATCAGTTAAATAAATGGTCTGAAGAAAAGATGGCATGCCATTTTGAAATACCATAGCATATTATATATTGATTACCACATCAGAACAATATAGTATAATTGACCATTTTGCTTCAAAAATAATGTCTATTTTCTCTCTCTTTCAGCACAGGTGAAATTTATAATAGTTTTAGTAGTATAATTGTCTTCTTATGTCAGCAGAGCACTTTTTCCTCTTCTGCGGAAATCTCTAAGATCAATAATGCCTTTTAAATGTTTATATGCAATGCACTGTGTTTCAATCCTGCCTTTCCTCTTAAGAGTTCAGAGCAGTGTACAGTTTATTTATTTATTAAAATATTTGTAAACCTCTGCGTCATAAAAAAAAATATATGAAAGCGGTTTACAGTAATAAAAACGTAAAACCATACAATAAAAAGCAAGAAACGGTCAAAGAGAGATAGCAATTATATTCTCTTCAATTTATTCTCACAATATAGGTCTTGAAAAACCTATATTGGCTCCCAGTACGTTTCCAAGCGCAATTCAAAGTGTTGGTGCTGACCTTTAAAGCCCTAAATGGCCTCAGCCCAGTATACCTGAAGGAGCGTCTCCATCCCCATTGTCCAGCCCAGACACTGAGGTCCAGCGCCAAGGACCTTCTGATGGTTCCCTCACTGCAAGAAGTGAGGTTACAGGGAACCAAGCAGAGGGCCTTCTCAGTAGTGGCACCTGCCCTGTGGAACGCCCTCCCATCAGATGTCAAGGAAATAAACAAGTATCTGACTTTTAGAAGACATCTGAAGGCAGCCCTGTTTAGGGAAGTTTCTAGTGTTTGATGGGTGGTATAACAACAACAACAACAACAACATTGGTTAATTACAGAAAAAAGGGGTCTCCACCCCCATTGTTCAGCCCAGACAGTGAGGTCCAGCTCTGAGGGCCTTCTGGCGGTTCCCTCACTGCGAGAAGTGAGGTTACAGGGAACCAAGCAGAGGGCCTTCTTGGTAGTGGCACCTGCCCTGTGGAACGCCCTCCCTTCAGATGTCAACGAAATAAAGAACTGCACAACTCTTAGAAGATATCTGAAGGCAGCCCTGCATAGGAAGCTTTTAATATTTGGTATTTTATTGTGCTTTATATATGCTGTAAGCAGAGCAGCCCCCAGCCGAGCCTGAGCAAAGAAACCCACAATAAACAAACAAACAAACAAACAAGCCCCCACCCACCCAGACCTTGCCTTCAAAATGTAAACATCCTCCTGGATGGGCATGTTGCCCCCCCCAAAAAAAAGAAGAAGAGATGTCCAGGATTTCATGGACATATGGCAACCCTAGGCTAAACGCATCTCAGGTCACCCAATGAGTTTTCTAACAAAGCGGGGACTTTAAAACATTTTTCAGTACACTAACCACTACATTCACCAGAACATCACATTTCTATACCACATTTCCATTGTCCAAAGCACTTTGCAAGCATTCTCTGAGGAATCTTTACAACAGGCGTGAAAGTCGACTATTAGTATTATTCTCATGAGATGAGAGATCAACAGTTTGCCCAAGGACAACCAGTGAGTGCTGAAGCAAGGTTTGAAAAACAGACTTCCTGGCTCACATAATATTATTTAAAGTATATCTTCATTGATTTTCAAGATAAAAATACAAATATAAAGAAAGGAAGGAAAAGAAAACATATAACCAAACTTAGTCCTTGCAAAAATGTCCTCTCATTTTATTTGTTTTAAGAATGGTATAGTTGTGTCTCAGCTATGATGACAAAGAGGAAGTGGGACAATCACCAAAAATCTGTGTGCCTGATCTATGGTATCCATATAGATTTGGCTATTTTTGGCAAAGAGTGGAGATATTGTGTTCCACAGTAAGTTGAGAAAAGTCCCACCATATTGCACAAAAATCTTGTGGTGTTACTTTACCCTGTATCAGTCTTAGGTTGAACACTAGACCAAATGTTCTTATACCAAGATTGAATAGAAAGATTGACTAATTCCTTCCAGTGCTGCCCTGTGGTCCATCTATCTGTGATTAGTAAATGTGTTAGCCGTTCTTTGATAGAATACCCTTGTTTGAGTCTTGAAATATTAAACAAAAAAGTTCTGGAGTACCATTGATTGATTTCTTCAGTATTTCTTTCAATTTCTGCGTGTATCAATGTCCAAAATGCTCGTATGCGTGGGCAGTTCCACCACAAATGGAAATAGGTTCCTCTTGTGTTCCATCAACACCAGCACTTGGGGTTTGTAGTTGATGTAATATATGCTGGTTGCACTGGTGTCCTGTCCCAGCTATGGAGAATTTGAAGTTACAGTTTAATCAGAAGAGAAAAAGGACCCCTCCAACGTCCTTCTAAAGCCACCTGCAAGATCCCTTCCATCCCTGAACTTTGCATATATATCCCAAGGTGTCCTCTGCATGAGAACCTAAGACTTAATTGAGATGGATTCTTAAGTAAATGACAGGAACCTGGAGCAAATTAGGTAGGTATTTACTTTAGTATATGCAGTACTCCAGCTTGAAGCAAACATTGTGTGAGTTCCTACGTCCCATTGGGATGTGTCATTGTACTGGATTCAAACACGTCCCCTTAATTAGGACTGGTTCTGAAGGTTCAGTATGTGATCATTCCCATGTTTGTCTGAAACACACTTTACACAACTGCTGTCTTTATTCCAGCCTGAGAAGGAAAAGACGCTTCCCTTTCTAGAAGCATATTTTCCAGTTTCTATTAACTTACACAACTTTTTTTTTTTTGCCTGGCTCACATCATTTAATATCTTAAGCAAGTCAATAAATTAGTAGAAGTCTCTTGAGTACAGTTGTCTTAATTTGCCTTCTGGTTCTCTCCCAAATAAATTTTCTTCTTAAAAGTTTTCTGCTTCTGCATGGTGTTACTCAGAAACTTTGAAGTAACCTCTTGCTACTTAGAACATGCTGTTGATTCAGTACAAAAGGCCATTTGGTCAGCGGTTTCTGGGGAAACCAAAGAAGTTGTCCATAGAATTATATCAGGTTTATTTGCATCAGTTGTGGAAACCCAAAAACCTCCTTTATTTTTTATTCTAAGTAAAGAAGCTGGCACCAACCATGGGGGAGCTGCCAGTACGCAGTGTGAACACTTGTCGATAGCGTACTCATGAAGACGTGTCACCCCATATGGATCACCCAGTCAAAAGTGCTACAGATAGTTCCTTTCTTACATTGTAAGGGTGAGCTGAAAGTGTTCAGTAATGAGCACTCACACTTTACATTGTGGGTGCCCTTTGTGGGATCCCGCACGGTGCTACAGTTCCCAGGGAACTTACTGGCAAACAGGGACTGGCTTGCCTCTCAGTGTTAATTTTTGGAGGTTCACGCCCAGCCTCAGTAATCAAGTTTCTTGCTGGGAGGTGGGGCCAGCCCCATTTATAAATAGGGGGTGGAGCCGACAGTAGCTAGGCAATTGGCTCTGGAGATTCACCCTCCCTCCCCTCCCTTAGTGTAATGTTTTCTTGTTTACAGGTTAACTTTTTCTTCCTGTTTAGCAGGTGCTGCTACAGTCTTTGACTGGTTGCTGTTGAAGGACTGGGAAGAAATTTACCTGCATTGGCAGGTTTTGTCTTCCCCATAGCAATTTGTCACAACTTTGGCGGTTATGGCTTTGGGTGGAATCCTTTAGTCTTTTCTTCCCTATATGGAGGGGGGCGTGAAGGGGTGTCTCACCCCTCTGCAGCAGTGATTCCAGGGTCCCCTCTTAAAGGGCTTATATATATGGGTGTAACAACTGGCCATACACCGAA
Source organism: Podarcis siculus (assembly GCA_034642415.1). Taxonomy (NCBI): domain Eukaryota; kingdom Metazoa; phylum Chordata; class Lepidosauria; order Squamata; family Lacertidae; genus Podarcis; species Podarcis siculus. The sequence goes on from JAXCMG010000175.1 coordinate 239,173, forward strand.
AGGTTGTCAGTGAACTACCTACGTGCGGGGATATGGGCTGGGCTGCCTGCTACACTTACGTCTCGCAGGCACCCTTATTTCCCATTTAGCCTGATGAGCCCCAGTTCCCCCCGGCTGGGGGGAAGGTCAGCAGCCAAGGCCTAAGCCAAGGTCTTCCTACATTCAGAAGTTTAATAAAGTTGTGGCCTAATTTTAATTCCATATAACATTGTCAGAGTCTATTCCTTCCTTATGATCCCTGGGGGCTGGCGCTGTCACCGCCTGGTCATGCAATAGGACTAACCAACATGCCATGAAGAGTTTTGAACACTAGCCTTGGATCTAAAAGTATTAATTCTGCATTGTCATTCCCCTTCTGTTAACTGATATCTATATAATTGCTAATTGTAGACAGTTAAAGGTAAAGTCCAGTCAAAGGCGACTATGGAGTTGCGGCGCTCATCTCGCTTTCAGGCCAAGGGAACCGGCATTTGTCCACAGACAGCTTTCCGGGTCATGTGGCCAGCATGAGTAAACCACTTATGGCGCAACGGGACACCGTGACAGAAACCAGAGCGCACACAAACACTGTTTACCTTCCCACCGCAGTGGTACCCATTTATCTACTTGCACTGGCATGCTTTTGAACTGCTAGGTTGGCAGGAGCTGAGACACAGCGACAGGAACTCAGCCCGTCTCAGGGTTTCAAACTGCTGACCTTCCAATCGGCAAGCCCAAGAGGCTCAGTGGTTTAACAACAGCAATTGCACAGCAAACTTTGAGGTTGTTGGCTTAAACCAAATACAGCCACCGTATCTGAGTTGCAGCCAAGCAGTTTACACAGTACTCGGTATCTCGGTGCTTGGCTATAAATGACGTGAAGTATTTTAATAAGGCTCTACAGCTATGCCTGCGGTAAGGATTATTTACTTGTCCCCTGGTGGTGATTAAAAATTCAATAGCCGCCCTATATTATGGCTCATATTTTATTTTCAAGTGGCCATTAAACACTCCCTCTCAGCTAGCCTGCGGAAGAAGGACCAGAATTGTGGCAGCTCTCATTATAAAAGCATTACCAAAGACATGGGTAACTAAAGGAGGATGGAAAGGAACTTTGTGGCCTGCAGATGCCAGGATCTGCCGGAGAAAACATGGGTGGAAAGGAAGTGGCACATAAACTCAATCCTGCAGTGTGTTTTGGAGATTTTGTGCTAACTGGATGCACAGTTCTGCTTCCCACTCCAGATGAAAGGACACACTATGGAGGAAAGGTAGGGGGAAGGAACAAGGAAGGAGGAGATGAGGAACAAATGGAACCACCAGAAGAGGGAGAAGATTGTAGCATCAGAGAGCAAATAGTGGCTAAGAGATGGTGCTATTAATCAGGATATCCTCAGCCAACCTCAGCTGTAAACATTTTAGGTGGCCTTAGGGACATCATTTTCTCTATCTGCCTTTGTCCACCTCACAGACACACCCCACCATCACCGTGTCTGCAAAAGGGAGTCTACCATTCCAATCATTTTTAGGAATTGCAGCAAATAATATATATACAAAATTATTTGAGCACACTAAAGCACTAACTACAAAGACATTGGATTCTTATCTCATTATACATGACAAAGCCATTTTTCACCTTCTCACCCCTTGCTTTTTCCTGTAAGACCTATTGCAGTCGTTAAGAGTCGTCAACAGGCTCATCACAGCTATCTGCCAATCACCCATTCCCACCACCCTTCTGAGTAATACCCCTCCCCACCTTCTCACTATATAGAAAGATATGGCAACTTCTGTTTCAGTGTATCTGAAGAAGTGTGCATGCACACGAAAGCTCATACCAAGAACTAACTTAGTTGGTCTTTAAGGTGCTACTGGAA